>QWTY01052758.1:0-10905 GCA_008033365.1 Pseudorectes ferrugineus | reverse complement strand
GCTCCAGCTGCCCTATGACATATAAATCATCATCATACCAAAAGTCACACACTTAGCAAAATGAGAGTCCTGGATTTTGAACAAGCTCTAGTTTCAAATTCATCATTACTGAAAAGTTTTCTAATACCAAAAAGTGGCTGACTCTTAAATGCTCATAAAGAAAAAAAAAAAAAAAGGAATGCTAACATTTGGAATTTATTAAGGGGGAGAGAGGAGTCACAGAGGGGGATCTAATTAGCAAAAATGCATTCAAACATGATTAATTTGTAATCCTGGCACCAGCTGTATTCAACCAAATGCTATACTTTATGAGACAAACACTAGTGAGTTTTACATCTGTTTCATGCTAAGATAACATCTGTTTTATTCACTCAAAATACTTTTCCAGTTCTACAGCAATTTATACTTTTCCTAGCATTCCATGTCAATAAAAACATACAGACTTATGGGTAAGCAGTGTAGGAGCACATGCCTATCTGTCTGTATATTCACTTTGTGGGGTTTTAACAAAGAAGTTACCACTGTTCCAAGGGAAAAATAAAGAACACTGTCCTCTGGGATATACAGAGAGCTGCATATTATTTCAATTTATGCAATTGTATCCTAATAATATTAAGCATTCACAACCAAATACAAAGGACTTTCTCTCAAGGGCAGTGCAAAATTCTAGAGCTTAGGATTCCTCAAACTCCTCAAGCAAGTCCTTGAGAATGCTGAGCAAGCAGCCAAAGTCTGAATTTGAGTTTTTCTATAAATAATGAGCATAAATAAAGCTCCAATTACTTTTCTTTTTTTGACATAGCTAAAACAAAATTTGTGTAACTGAAACTATTTATTAGTTTTTCAATTTAAAACCAGGAAGATTTGAAAATTTTCTCAAGTGTACAAGTGGAAACTCAACACACAGCTGCTGTCAATGTCCCCAGTTGAGAACAAGCCTTCAGCAAATGTATTTAATCCTCAGACAGCTCTCCTGGCTGGTTAACCTCCAGCCCATCTGTTTGAATGGCATGTTCCAGATCACACTTCTGATCCACAGTAAAAGTACCCCTAACACCTCAACAGGCACCTCTGTGGAAAAGTACTACCAGAGTCCTGGGCTGCCCTCGTTCCCTTCATGCCTGAGCATTCCCTTTGTACAGTTCTCATTAGCTGCTTCCCCGCCTTTCTTCAGAGAATCATTGAATGTTTGGGGTTGGAAGGGACCTTAAAGCCCACCCAGTGCCACCCCCTGCACTATCCCAGGTTGCTCTAAGCCCCATCCAACCTGGCCTTGGACACTGCCAAGGATGGGGCAGCCACAGCTTCTCTGGGTAACAATCTTTGTTTTGTATTCAAAATGTAAAAAGGGAAAATATGAGCACTTCACAGACTAAATCCTGGCATTCTTATGCTGAAAGATTTACAATCTTATATTTTTATTCCTGACTTCCTGCAAGCAGCAATTTTATTAAAGGAAAAATCAATAACAGTTATCTAAATGCTTACTCAGAAGGGGTGAAGAAGAAATGAATGCTCTGAAGTTTATCTCTTTTTCTTACAGTATTAATTTGCTATGTGGCCTTGGCTCATTCCTGTTCAAAATTTTTTCAGAATTTGCAGTTGAACAAGCAATGCAATGGCTGACAGGAGAGGTGGCCCCCCATTTGGTTATTTTCATAGCAGGTTCTGTTCCTAAAAGATGCTACACTGGAGGGGCAGCCACTAAACTGCTACTGAAAATCACTGAAAATAGACAAGCCATTTCAGATGTGTTATGCCAGAACATTTACAGAAAACTGAGAAAGGATTTTTGGATAAGAAATCTGTTTTGACTTTCACCATCACAAACAGAAATGTTTGCTGGTTTAATGTATATGAGAAAGGATGCAAACTTTTTTCTTCAAAATTATTTGATCAAGATAAGTGATTATAACCTGTGATCCCTGCTGGAAGGGGACACAAACACAGCTTCTGACTAGGTGACATGGTGTGCTGAATCTTTTCTGTTTTGTTTTTTTTTGGTCATTCTTTTAGGAAGTTTTGAAATTAAGGGAAAAAAAAAAAAAGGAGCAATTGTGTACCTCCTTCATTGCAGAAACCACTTTTCAAGATGTGCTTTTTCAGTTTTTCTGGTAAGAAAACAATTGTACATATTTCTCCTGTGACCATGGCAAATTGATAATAGCAGGCATATTTACCAGCAAACAAGAACAAGACTCACACACAGAGCAGCAGCTGAAATCAATGCACTGTTGAAAGCCATATTCAAAATACAGCAAAACAGTTTAACAACGACCAGACAGTCTTTCTAGTTGGGTGAACCATTGCTGGAAGACACCCAAAACTGAACTGGCTTTCAATGAATTGCAATTGAAATGACAGAAAGGCAATCACTGCAAGCGTGTGCAAGTTCTGACTCCAATTATTTAGGAGTTAGGAATCATGACTTTGCATAATGAACTCTTTTTACTTCCAATTTTTAGGGTTGAGTACAACTGCATACCTTTTAAATATGCAGTTGTGGTGTTCATGTATCAGTAGGGTCTTCAGAAAAAAAAATTCCACCTTTTGCACCTAAAAGGTGCAGGTACAAACATCTGCCTGGTGCAAAAGTGTCAGAAAAACACTGCAGACCTTCTGCTGCTGCTGTACAAATAGAAGAGTAGCTTCAGGTAAAAGAAAAGGTGACAAAACAAGTCTCCCATTACATCTCTATTAATTTAGTTGCTACACAGACCCTTCTGAGCATGAATTATCATCTGACTAATAGTAGCTTACTGGATGAAAGGAATAAAGTTCAGGGAGATAATACATTGTTATATAATTTTTGTATCAGATTTCAGGAACATAAATCCTCAAATTTGCCCCATTTGCAGCCAATTCAGGGTGACTGAAGTTAGTAGTTTAAAATACATGGAAATAGAACTGATTTAGAATTTTTCCTTTCTATGTTGCAGAGCAGTGGTGATGCCCTACTGTGTTTCACAGGCATGGGGGTTAATAAAACATTGGATGTGCATTTGTAGTGTATCCATTTATTCCATGTTATGTTTAATGAAAATATAATGAAATGAAATCACCTCTGCATTTCACTAAGCAAGGCATGCAATAATTGTAGGACAAGGATTAGACTACAGTCCTCCCTTCCGAGAATCTGAACTAAAATAAAACTTACTCTTTTCAAACTTTCTGAAAGGTCAGTTAATATCTGCAAAAATATATGCTTTGGCCAAACTATAAAATGTTAAGAGGAAAAAGCAAATTTTCCACTTATTTTCCATGTAATTTTTGAGGGTTTTATCTTAGTATATACTGTGTGCTGTAATGACAAGATTAGCCAATTCAGAAGTGCTGGAAAACATGGAAAGCATGCACACACCCCTAGAGACACCACACTCCTACACACAGGCACAGAGGCATCTGTGTATTGTTTTACAGATATTGGGATGAGCCTTCCTGCCTCAGCTTTGCAGGAAATTTCAGACTCTTCATATGCACTCTTCTCTTCCCATATGACTCCTAAAGCAGTATTTTGTTTAAAATTAGCACTGCAGGCACATGCGTTCTCTGGTGGAGATCACATCCCACTGGAGAAGGGACACTGTGAGACCAGAGAGTATCTGCAGCTCTTTCTCCTTTAACCTGCTGGTAGATGAACTTAATGCTTTTTAAAATCTTCCCATCAAATTGGTTGAAATTGCTCTTGTTCCAGTGTTACTGGCTATCAGTCACCTCCGTGGGATGAAGTAAGAGCTACAGAGACAACAGAATCCAGACTACAAAAATCTAAGGGGGTTTATTTCACTTTTGATATCTAGTGGCATTCTGTTATACTTAAAATGAAAACAATAATTATCAAATAAAACGAGTGTTTCATCCACTGAGGGAACAACTTAATTACAAATACAGAATTGCTTATCTCAGTGAACTTTGTGCTCCTCTGGGTCAGTCTGACAGAACAAAAAAGCTGTATCCATTATGTTCATACATTGCCACAAGCCCATGCCTGCTTGTACTTCAAAATATACAACACCCTGGAATTATTCACTACTTGCTTTTGGAAGGAAAAGGCAAACCCAAGGTGTACCTTCAATATATTGTGTACAATCTATCTATATCATCAAGGGAAGATTAGGGTGGGTACAACACGGTATTACATGTATAATACAACAGCAGTTGTTCCAGTAAATGCAAATTATTTGTATTAGGGGAATATAAATGTTTCTGGGATGCGAAAAGTGTGTAGTGTAGAAAAGACATATTGCAAGGCAAGTATTCCAGTTAAATAGATGTACTCTTTGAACAACACAATACACAGACCTAGCAGAATGAATTTTAGGCATTTGAAAGGGAAATGACTCACCTGTTCTTTTCTCTGGTTAAATTTAGCTATGGGTACAGCTGCATTATTTGCTCTGCAGTGATTCTAGGAAAAAACTAGTCAGTCCTGGGTCTTGGGAATGGTTGGGTTTACATCAGCGAGTGGCTGAAATATGTTTTGAGGTTTGCACATTTAGGATGACATTATATAAAATTAGTATTGAATACCAAGAGACTGTCCCTAAACTGTATTACAGTATCACAGTATAAATACAGTTGAAGAATTGTGTGCCAGGATTTTGCATATTGTTTCTTTTAACTGTTGGTTTTTACTTTAGATTGCTTTGGATAAAAGAAAGATGATTATAGAAAAACATATAGTAAAATGTTGAAATTCTATTGTAGATAAAGATCAGCGTTTGGAAGAACCATAGCTACAACTCAGACAGGAGCTCTTTAGCAATATTTTTAGAGAAAAAATTGGGGACAGGTATTTATAGAACTGATGAAGTATGGTAGGAAGGGAAGCACAGCTTTTTTTTTAAATTGAATTTTTTAAAAAGAAATATTCTGGTTTTGAGCAAGTTACAAGACAAATACACAAACCAATGAAATTTCAACTAATGCTCATATTAATGCTCCACAAAAACACTGATGGAACTAGGAAAATGACTGTTACCTTGATATTGGAAAACCACAGGTCATTTTCATGCAGTGTAGCCACATAAACAGAAGTAAGAAGTCCAAGAGAGATGGCAAAAATTCCACCAACAGTTATTGAGAGTACGTTCCACAGCTTTCCACCTGTAGGATCTTGGAAGAAAAATATTTCAGTCTGTAATTGTGAAACACATTATAGAACTTACAGGGATTTTGGAAAGCCATTTATACATTGCCTATGCTAGTGCAGTTTACATTCTGCAGGTAACAGACAACTGGTTTTAACACATCTTTATGGAGATGTGTTTTTTATTTTCTATATAGGAAAATCAGAGTATTTTATTTACATACAAAGTGATGTAACATGTGCCTCAATTGGTATACTTTAAATTTAAGAACACCACGATCCTATACAATTTTAGCTCAATGCCATAACTAATTTGTATATCTGATTTGGAATATGTTCCAGAACTTTTTAAATTCAAGCAATACAGGATGACTGATCACAAAGCAAGAAATTCATATCTCCTTCACAGGTCTAAAAATGGCTTCCTTTTTTGAGCAGTTTGCTCGGTTTTTGTAAAAAACAACAGTGAAGGTTCAGAAGCCTCACTAAATACCCACAAAGAGACTGAGCAGCAGCCAAAGCAGCCTTTGATAATGGTGTCATGCTTTGAATTGCAGATGGCCTCCTGCTGACATCGGAGCACGAGCAGGGATGGGATGATGGGAAAGAAAGGATGTGTTTCTAGGTACCTCCAGCCCTTCTCTGTACACTTACATTCCCGGGGCTTGAGTTTGTTGGGGTTTTTGTTTGTTTTTTACAATGCTGATGTAAGGTTTAATATGGATTAGTGATCTGGAATTGTGTCTTTGAAATGGCTATTTTATACTGTGTGTGACATCTACTTAAGGGTTCCAACCACGCAACTCCATGGAACCCAGGGCTGGGCTGCAGGAGAACTGTGATCACTTTCCCTTTTTGTATATAGCCTAAGTGTATTTGTGCAGAAACAACAATGTAACTTTCCTTTCATCTGCCGAAATGCAGAGAAACATTAAGATCAAAACATCCCTTGAAAAAAGTTAATCCAAAAATCCCCCCAAAATCAATGAACTTTGTCAGCTCTAAAGCTATAATTCCATACCAAAATGTTTTCAGAATTTCATTACTTAAACAGATCCTGGAATTAACACACTTAATGTCTCTCTTTTAAATTTACCTAACTAGTGTCCTGTAAATTAAAAAGCAAAAGTCTGCAGTTAAATTCAGATTTTATATGCAACCTGCCTATTTTTAATTACATCTCATCAGTTGTCTTCAAATTCTTTTACATTACCAATGATTTGGACTGGGATTCTTTCAAGAACTTTGGATGGCTGTATACAATTTGATAGTGTGTCACTGATAACAAATTGAAAAAAAAAATGTTCTCACCAATTTAAATCAGGACTTTAAAATAGAGATAAGACTGACATGCAGCAATCTACATGAGACCCTCTGGCTCATCCAATTAATTTTGTGATATTCAAGTATGGAAATGCAATTGGTACATACCTAGTTCTGACCTGTGCTTAGGACAGATCAAAAGCTAAACACTACTAAAAAGCCATAATGTCACTTTTCTTTTCATTACCCACCAGACGGAATTTTCCCATCAGGCTTCACATTTGTCTCCTCTGAAGGCTGATCTTCAGCTGCTTCTGTGCCTTTTCCAACCCTTCTCTGTCTTACGGTTGTCATGATGTCAGTCACTTTAATTCATTATTCTTCAGCCTGACTCCTAAATGGACACACACGAGCAATGCATCTTCCTACCCAAACAGTCACTTGATACTGTATGAAATATGTGAAAATAAAACCACATCTTACTGACATGGCAGACTTTGACTTATAGAACTCTACTATACCTAAAGTCTATCTTACCAAAATGCAAGGTTTTTCTTTAAATCTGTACCACTCAGAGAGCAAGTGAAAGTATAGAAAACATTATCTTAAGTTTATAAAGACTCAGGTTCACCATTTTACATACTCTTGAACAGGTTTTCAGGATGATTCGTTATTTTGACTGCCCTCACTTTTTTAGCCCTTGACTCAAAATGCACACCAGGCTCCCCTTTTTTAAAAAGTCTAAGCCCTTCAAAGAAAAATTAGTCTTTTCAGTGTATTTTAGTTGGGTGCCTAAAATACGAAGCCAGTCATTTAAATCCCGGCTTTCAGGAAATCCCCAAAAAAGGGGGCCAAAACATGCAAAAATGATGCCAGAGAACACGTGTCATAAAAAACTAGAGACAGCACTAAAAAAAATGCTTGATATTTTATACACCACAGAATTTGAAAACATCACGAGACAAGACGCTCGGCCAGTCACTGCCCTGCCAATTGCCAGGTGCTCTGAGCTCTCTGAGCACGGTCCATGCACAGAACAGCTCCCGCCACTCTGCAATCAGTGCCATCCCCCCGAGGGCACAAATCCTTTGCATCCCCAGCGAGCAACAGCTGGTCCTTGTGCTGCCACTGGTGTAACTGGCTGCTGCTGGCACCGCTGCGGGGAACACGCCTCAACCACACAACTTTGTTTAAAGCTTTTGCAGCGGATTAGCTTCGCCTCCTCCTCACCCACCTGGGGAAACACACGGGGAACTGCGCGAGCTTAAGGCTTGGAAGAGCTGGGTTTGCAGCACACCTGACAATTAATTAACAAAGGCAAGATGCTCATCCCCACCCCGCTGGCTGTGCGCGGTGCCAGCGCTCCTCACACGCCGGTGCCGCAGGGTTCGGCGCCGCCGGGGCGGACAGGTCCCCCCCCGCCCCCGCGGCCGCGGAGAGCCGGGCCAGGGGCAGGGGCCGAGCCGGGGCCGGGGCAGGGCCGGGCCCGGGGCTCCCCGCGGCCTGCGCGGCCCCGCGGCGGCTCCCCCCGCCCGCCTCCCCCGGCCCCGCGCCCCGGTACCTGCGGGCGCTCCGCGGGCCGCGGCCGCTGCTGCCGGCGCTGCTGCGGGAGCCGCCCGGGCCCCGCCGCGGGTAGGGACAGGGGAAGGGAAGGGAAAGGGGAAGGGGCGGGCGCGGCGCCGGGTGCTCGGCCCTGCCGGGCGGAGACCGAGAGCCGGGGCGGGCACAGCCGCCCGTCACAGGCCCGGCCCCCCCGCCCCGACTGCCTTTCCATCGCTGGTTTGAATTCCCCAGGGCGGGCGTGCGGCGGAAATCCGGCACATCGAGAGACGGGGAGGGTTTGGATCGATGCATCCCTTGTTGGGAACGGGGCCGTGGGGCCCGGGAGCGGGGCCCGCTCCCCCCGAGGGTCGCGCTGTCCCGCCGGGCTTCAGCCGGAGGGGAGGATGCTGTGCTAAAATAGTGCCCTAGAATTTATTTGTAGTGTTTTTTTAATGTATTTCTCATCGCCCCCCCCCCGATATAGTGCCATATATGTGTGATTTTAAAATTGAATATAAGCTCCATTGTATTTCTTGCTTAACTGCACCATAAACGTTTAAAGGCGGAAAAGACCTTTTGTAGCTGGAAGATAACGGCAATACCAGACTTTGTTCTATTTAATGGGTACAACCTACCCCTGCAATAAGTCTTTATTGTAAGTTTTATTTGCACTGTCTTTAGTTATCGTAGAAAAAAACATGCCCCATGAAGCCATAACCAACAAACCGGCTCCAGGTCCTATCGCAGAAAGCTGATTCCCCAATAATCCGTACAAATTCTGTGGAATTGACTGGGATAGAGTTCACTTCTTCAGGATAGTATTTAGCTGATTTTTCCATCACAAGTTTACAGTACAGCAATATTTGGGTTTTTTTCCTCATTCCACAGCCTTGGTTCATTGAAAAACTCAGTATTTTGAGCAGGATGAGCCATGAAATTCTTAGAAAGCACGTTCAGAGACACCAAGAAAACTGTAAGTAGTAATGATCCTGGTCATTCTGAACTTTGACGCCATTGACAGTAGAAATCAGGAGATTTTCAGTATCTGCTCTGCATGCTTATTTTGTTTTGTAAGTATTTTTTAGAACCAACAGAATTATCTTAATTCCTCTGATTAAGCCCTCCAAACAGTTAAACATTTCTACTGTAAGTCAATTTACAGCCATACTTGTTTTGGTTTTGGGTTTGGTTTTTTTGAGCAATAAGGCAGGTCATACATTTGTGGGGAATGCTTAAACTAAGAATGAAAACTAAATAAATATGGGCCTTACTATGGGCATTAGATTTACCTTCCTTTTATCACTGCCACGTCATAAATGTCCTGCGTTTGTTGAAATGAACACATTGTATACATATCAGAAATTTTACAGTGTAGATAAACGCCATGAGTGTGTGTTGGTTTTTGTGTAAAGCAGATAATGTACTTAAATTTCTAAGAAAGGGGATGCTGTGGAAGATATTTCCTGGAATAAAAATTCTACTTATCCACTATTTGTAAAGAGGCCAATGCAAAGTAAATTCTACAAGAACAAGAGGTTACAGAAATGGTTTACAAAACATAATCAGTGAAGAGCTTTATAAATCCCTGAGAAGCGGGGAGCTGACTTAATTCTCCTGTGTTTTATGACACTGTGCATGGATGTAATGGATTTGTAAGTGATAAAGTCACTATGCTCAGCTAAATTTTCCATTTTGTGGGAATGATTGCACAGGACCAGGAGTACAAATCTCACTGACATTCCTGAAGTACTAACACAACCTACATTGCAGAACAGTGTTATTAGAACTAAAAAGTTTGTGTAATATAAATATGCTACACAGCCTGACAAAGTTGTTAATGTATCTGAATGTGCAGCTGTCACCTTCCTTTTGAAATACTAACACCTATTGTTCAAGTTTCAAATAGCAGATTAGATAGGGGCTATCAAAAATGCATTTTTCCTCAATTCTGTATATTTTAATAAGTCATTTCCTGTTGCAATAAGTGTTTAAGTACAGCACTAGAAAAAAAATGGAGTTATTATTTAACATATTCTCACTAAAACAATTTATTATTTAGGCAACATGTCTGTTGATAGGAATTTAATGTTTCAAGTTGTGAGAATACAGAAAAACTAAAGAGCTTCCAGACTGATATTCATATCTGAAGATTGTAAATTAAAATTCACCAGACTGTAGCTTGCAATCAGTAATACTGATTATTATATCATTATTGTATTGTTATAATACTGTTGCAATGCTGGCTTTTTACTTGCCAAAATAACAAAAGGATAGTTAACAATGTTCTGTTTGCTCATTCTGTTCCAACTAGATCGAAGTAGCGAAGTCTTCATGTTAGCACCCAGCTACCCATAATCCCAGCAAATGCCAAACATCTACAAACCATTGCGCACAGGAAAGGGTTGGAAGAAACTTGAGATTTAATTTATTTGCCTTTTCTCCTGGATTGTCACATTCAGTACTGTAGAAAAAGCTAACATGAACTAGAAAAGCAGGAGGACCCAAGTTCCATCCCAGTAAATTTTAAGTCTAAACCTGCAGTATTTTGAGTTGGTGTGGTGTGTGGCAAACGCCGAATTTCTGGGTTCTCTCTTTTCTCAACTTTCAAAGTTTGTCCGGGTCCTGAAGTTTTTGCTTTTGGGCAAAAGAATCTTGGTTTTACCAACTGTGAATTTTGTTACTCAGCTAATCTTAGGTCAGGTCAGTTCTAATGGTGTCTCCTTTCCTGAATGGCCCAGTGTGACAGCTCTTTTCCAAACATGCCTAGAAGGGATGCAAAACAAAAGCACAGGGGGGTGCATCAACTTTCTGCAGCAATTCCAACCCTAAACGCTTGCCAAAGATCTGGGACAGAGTGATTAAATCCCACTGATGTGTGGCAGGGCTCTGGCTCCTTTTCTCCCAATTCCCAGGGGTGTTACAATCATCACAGGACCCATCTGTGCTGCTCTATCCCAGCCAGCCCCGGGTCCAGCCCCAGGTGCAATCCTATTTGTGATCCCACACAACCA
>QWTY01052752.1:4991-21944 GCA_008033365.1 Pseudorectes ferrugineus | reverse complement strand
TAATATCTACTGCAAACCTACTGAACCTAAAAATGGACTGAACCTGACACCTGGATGAACCCCAAGCGTGAGCCATAGCTTTGTCTGCAGTCTCTGACCCCGTCTCCATTCCTGTTTCTGGCCCTGCATCTTTCAGCTCCCGTTAGGATTCCCCTGAGTAGGTCCCACACCAGAAGTTTCAGGGGCTTAGTGGCACCCCACACCCTGGGCCTCTCATGGGGCAGCCCAGCTCCTGCTGACAGGAGACTATATGTAACCACTGTATGGAGAGAAGAGGAGGACCGCCACTGGTCCTGAGATGGAGATGGAAATATTGAAGTGAGAATAATAGAACAATAGAGGACTTTCAGAAAGCAATTTTCTCCATGGGAAACTTCAACAGAATTTTTTAGTGGGTGAGATGGCATTCCAACCCCTTTGGGGACCAAATGTCTGAAAATAAGCTTCTGTGGTATGTTCATCACCTTACTGACTGAAAGAAAGATAAATCATAGCCTTGTCAAGGCATAAAATGAGAGTTCCTCTAGATTAAGAATTTTCTCTATATCTGGAAAAAAAAACATCTGTAGACACTAAAGGATACATGAAGAAAGAGATAATGTTGCTCTTAGTGGGAGAAAACATAAAAAAATATTTTAATAGTATTAATAGAGATAAGAATGATAACTACTATATAAAAGCGTGGTAAAATGAAAATCTCATACTGAAGAGATAGACAGAGCTGAAGAGAAAAATAGAAAAATACCAGAATTGAGGATTCATCTTTACTGAGCTATTGAGACAAGAATATTTTTCTAATATCACATCACACAGTCTGACAATGCTCATCTCCTAACAACGCACACACAAAAAAAGTGAGTGTTTTAACTCATGCTGCTCAGAGTGATTTGAGAACATATTCTTATTTGAAAATACTAAGAGTTATCTTCAACAGATATTTCTGACAAATATAAAAATTTAGGAAATCTCCTTCAATTAGAACTATCTTATAACACGTTTGTATTTCAAGTGTTGCAGAAAAATGATGCTAATAATGCAATGACTTTGTATTTCCTTGAGAGAAAAAGGTTGCACCAACATAGATTTCATAAGTATGAGACAGCAAATTGTTCCTACACTGTAGTATCATTAGTATGGAGATTGGTGATCTCTGTGATTAAGGTTGCCTCCATGTTTCCTGATAAAGCTTTATTTTAGTATTGTTAAGACTTCACCCTTGAAAATTGCTTTGTCTTGGTAATAGCCTGCTATAATCTAATTGCAAAGGACAAGGGGTTTTTTAGGTTTGAAGAAAATATGGAAAATTCATATGTTTTATATTTTCATTGTAAAATGACTGTTTGAAATGTTGTTTAAAAAATGTGTATTTTCAGTTTATCATAGGTAATGTAGCTTCTTACAAGTCCTTTATTATTTTTTAATACAAATCTCTCCTTGCATACTTATGTGGGATCTGTTTGTTCCACAGTTATACAATGGTTCTTTTTTTTCTCGGTAGAAATAAAAGTAAATAAAAAGTAAAGAAGACATAAAAAATTGTTCATATTTGCCATTCTACTTAGAAATGAAGAAATATAAAGTTTCATATTGGAATGGTCTGGCACTGTCAGTCTGGTTATATTCTGCTGAAAACATATAGGAAAGCTTTAAAAATATACTTGTAATTAAAAAGAATAAGGTAATTTAATAAAAATATTATTGTCATATTGAACAGCTTCATACCTTATCCTAATGCTGTGATGTCAGATTTCTTCACAGAAACATAACTTAATAAAGGGTTTTTTTTTCTGCTGTACTAAAAAGATCAAAATCTTATAAAACATACGTGTTCTCATATTTTACATGCTCACACACACCCACACCTAAGACACTTACATGTGAACTGCTTAGGAGAACAGCCATCTTACACAAGGCAAAGTATTGTGAGCAATTTTTCTCTCTGCAACATTTTAAATGAAGGACCCTGCTGAATAAGATCCATTAAGCATCCATACACTTGGTATGTAATCAATAAAATGAAAGTAAAACCCTGACATTCCACCTCTCCAAGGAAATCCAAAGGAGAAAGAGCTCCAAGAAAGGACAGTATCCTGTTAACATAAAGTGGAAAGAAGGGGAACTAAATAAAAAATAACAATACTGATGTTCTGTTATGTATGAGGGAAAAATTCTTGTAAGATACTCCTGTAATAAACTTGAAAATGAAAAAGTTTTTATTTTAACATGTTTTTTGGATTATCAAACTATAGGTAACTCTCCCTGGAGTAAGTGTTCATTCTAAAGTGAGGCTCAAACTTCCAGGTTTAGCACAGATTACAGCATAGAAAGTAGAAGAAGAGGGCATTAGACTTTATGTAAAGAAGGGATAGAAGCAGCTGTTTAATAAATTTTTTAACAAGTAGGAGACAGGAGAATCTGTTTGAGAATCCCCTATCCACTGTAGAGTGGAGTCAATTGTCTATACTAGAAATAACCTTTCTTGTAAGCGGTAGGTGACATACTGGACCTTAGCAGTGCTCCTGTGATTACCCATAAGAGAGAGCAGTGTGAGCAGCTCTTGGCATGACTGGAGAGCAGAGCTTGGGGCAATCACCAGGAACAGCAACAGGCAGAACAAAAAGTATCAAGGAACATAGCAAAGCCTAAAAGAATGACCAGAAAAAGAAGCAGAAAGAAACAATACATTGCACCATTTGGTAGAACCTATTGATTACAGTAGGTCATTTTTTTTGCTTAGATTAGGCTTTGGATGGTTGTTTTATTATTATTATTATTATTATTATTATTATTATTATTATTATCTCTACTGTTATTTTTTGTTTATTGCAACAAGACAAAGTGACAAACCTAGAAGCTGCCCTATTTTCAGAAAAAGCTAACTGTAGTGATTTTAGATATTGTACTCTAATTTGTTCCATTACATTATTCATTCATTCTTTAAAACACTTCACTTGGGTAAAGTTCCCATCCAAACCTTGTGAAAATTAGACCAAAATTCTTAATGATCAGGTCATGGTTATGAGTGAAGAAATTTTTGTTATTTTTCTCATGTTCTTGGATGTAAAATTGAGCCAGTGTTTTAAAACTGGACCTGGGTGATGGTGTTAGCTGTGAATTTTTGGCAGAGTGGTCACATAATCAAGGCCTGCACCCACAAATCTGAACTGCAAAGTCATGAAAATAGTCCAGTGAGGTGATTAGCTCATAGTAAGTGCACAGCTAAATTGATGGATGACTACTGATCAGCGAAAAATTAACCTGGTGAGGATTCAAGGACAATACCAATGTACACATTGAAGGCAGTCATAGGTGCATCATGTTAAAAAAAGGAAACTTTTTATCTTAGATCTGGCAATGGCAAGTCTATACTACACTCCATAATCTACCTCAGTACTCAAAAGTAAAGCTGAGCTTGATTTAATTCATATACCCAAAGAAAACCTGAGCTTGATCTACATGTCCCTATGGAAGTAAAAATACTTCTCAGCTAAAATCGTGACTTACTTGTGACATGGAGGCTTTTTCTGTTGTTTGAGGGTGCTGTGCAACACTTCCTGTTTTAAAGAACATTCTGTAAATATATTTTAATGTGGAGGACGTTTTTTTCCAAGAGTCAATGTTATCTATGAAAATTTATGTTTTCCTGGAAATCCAATTATCTTTAAATAAAACATGTCAAATTAATTTTAATTTCTGGAGTTTTTTTAAAATGGTCCCCATTGTATTGCTTAAACACAAATAATATCTAAGAGAATAATGTAATATAGAGACCATAAGACAGACAGATTTCAAGAGAAATACAATTCAGGTCTTGTCTTAGTCAAATTATTAGTACAGTCATCTATTTAGGAAAGGCACCATAGAACACCAAAAATGGATTTGCACCTCCTTTTGCATCACCGAACTAAACTTCAAAGTTGCTTCAGTGAATGCTTCTTCTTCATTTTGCATAGGTAGGCATTTTTTTGCTCACTTCTTTATTGTTTTTTACTCAACCCTCTCATGTCTCTAGCTCTCCTTTAGGCTGCTTTTAATTTGGAATTATAATTCACAGCTACCAGAACAACACACTCTTTAGCATCCAAATTCTTTGTTGAACCTGACATTTTAATTGAATTGAAAAATGGGATTGCTTTCCAAAAACAAAACATCTAAGGTCCAATGATACTGTGCTTGAACATACGAAGTATTATGTAGTGGAATTTTCTGTTTTTTTATAAATATATCTTTGAGTACCTCACGTTGGTTACTGCAAAATTATGATGGACATAATATGCTTCAGTTTTGTATCAAGGTGAGAACACGATCTGTTACCACCACCTTCCCTTCTCTTCCAAACTCCTGACTGGATAGTTGTGAAGATAAATTGTTTGTGAAGTGCTGACATACATTAGTGGGGATCGCTATAGGAAAGTCCGTAACAAAATCAATAAATCTCCCCTCAGGGTAGCACTTAAGTAGTGTGCAATAATTTGGCTTGAGGCCCTACCTTGAGCAATGAGAATCAAAGATATTGAGTGGCTGTGCATTAAGTGAGAACCATCTATTCTGTGCAGGGAATGAGGAAGGGCAAGGAACAGAACAACCCAATCTGCTGTTTTGAAATGACACTGTCTTTTATTTTAAAAAGAGTGTATTGCATAATATGTAAGCTAAGGATTATAGACAGGGAAAAAAAGAAAGCAGAATTATGCAAATATATACATGCGTATGCAAAAAGTGATTAAATTAAGGTTATCAGCCATTTTACTTCTCACTTCTTCATAGCTTTTTATTAATTTCTCTTTTCTATTACTCTTTTTAAGATGACCTGAAGTAATGATTCTCTTTTTGTTTACATTGAACTTAAATCTAACTGTAGAGAATGTGATTGCCAAAGATTCCCTAAACTGGGTATCTAGGGAATCAGGACTGGATGACTTGCCATGACAAACATTTCTACTTTTCCATACAGACTATTCTATAGAATGCCAAGATACAATAAGCTGTGGGCTCACCAGCTCCATGCAGGCTTTAATGTGCCTTCTGGACCATGTTCCACTCAGCAATACTGAATTGTCTTAATGATGATGGATTTGGTATCCGAAGTCAATTCTTTCCTTAATTCTTCCTCTAGGGAAAATGATGTATATAGTTGTTTGGTACTGTGTGCTATTTATTTTCCAGCATTCTTTCAGAGATTATTTGAACAAAAGCAGGTATGAAACTTTGCAGGAGGATTGGTGAATACTATTATAATTCTTGGATTACCAGTTTGTTCCATGGTCTTATGTAAACCATTCTTGTCCTTGTTCTAGACATCTAACTCTGAATTAGTTAATCAACTAATTCCTTCTATAGTCAATAGAGGAAATAGAGTAGCTCTAGAGGATAATTACTCTCATCCTGAAGTCAGCCAGATAAATCACTGGATGCTTACTGTTTTGTCTTTCCAGTTGTTTTAAAACAAGAGTGTGGTGACCAAGTCAGAGCTAGATGTCTATCTGTAGAATGTATTAAATATCTTGAGATGATTCCCACCTTGGTCTCCATTAATTGGATCCACATGTTTTTTGACAAAGACTCTACATATCAAGCTACCTGGTTCAGATTTTACAATAGCATGAATTTGTATTTGCAAAACTATGTTTTTAAGGAAAACACCAGTTCTTTTCTTTTGAGTATTAAAATCTTACACAGTTTTCTGTAGATGTAATTTTTTGGTTTCTACTCTAAAATACGTTCTGTATTATGATTACTTAGGGAATAGGCAAATGGTTACAGTTTTAGTCCAACAGTTTTGTATTATGCACCTTTTAATGCAGAGGGAATGTCTACCTTAGTTTTTCAGAATACAAAAGATATCAGGTGTGTTCTTGAATTTATGGCAATCAAACACTTCTTTTTAATTCCTTAAATTGAATATCTGTAAAACAAATAAAAAGTTATTATTAGAGATTTTTCTAGCAACGCACAAAATGACATTTCTAGGTAAGATCAGGAGCTTTTCTCAGGAAATTGAAGGTAAATATGGACTGTCAGTATAGGTTAAACTTATCCTATTAATTTAACCATTTTACAGCAGAAAGTAAATGCCAGGAAAAAAATTATGCCCAAAACCCACAGCACTTTTCATAGAGATTACTTCACTTGTCTGTAAGCCTTCCACTGAAAAAGAAAATGAACAAGTTCCTGTAGTTCATATATTTAAATGATATAAAAGGTAATCCTTTAGGAACGCAGAGAATCACAACTATAATGAACCAATGCTTCAAGAGAGAATGAAGGTTTCAAGTAGAATGAGATTTTTTGTACCACTTTAGAAATTGAAGGACTTTCAACTAAGTCTTAGGCATAGAGGACTAATATATGAAAGACAAAAAGAGCAAAATATGCAGACCTCAATGAAAAAAAAATTGTTAGGAATTGCCATGGCAATTGACAAAAAGTATAGCCAACTAAATTATGTATTATAAATACTATTAATTACAATTTTGCCTTTTTTTTCTATCTATGAATTGCTTGCAAACTATTGCTGAGTGTGAATATATTTGCTGTTCATACATATTTGCCTATGGCCCATTCACAGCTGCTCACATTGATTAGTCACTATTTGTTATTTTTAGTGTATGATTGCTCATCTTATATGTATTGTTTTTGCTCTCAGATTGGTTCACACTGCGCTATACTAAATAGGATAATAAAGAATAAGAGATAATGGTGAATTATGACTGCCATCCTGTGAATGAATTTTAGGCAAATAATTATTCATACTAACTTCGAAAAGATATCCAGAATTCACAGACTTTTTTGGATGGCTAGTTGCAATCTGTGTAATCAGGAACAATGGACAATAATGGCTCACACAGCACAATTAACTCACTGCTGTGTATTAGTGAGGATATTTGTATATTATGATCTACATTATTTGACCAGATGTTCCTACTCTGTTCATATGGGATCACAATGGCTCCCATAATCACCTATGCAGTATTAGTTACTTGGTTTTTAAAAGCTGTATTTTGCAGACAAAGAAGCTTGGTATAATAATAGGAAGAGCTCATTGTAACATGCTGACAGCTGGAGATGGTTGATAAATAAAGGAAAGATATTTTGAGTTAAGAAAATGTTCTGAACATTGGAAGTTCTTCCATAAATGATTACCATAAAACCACCATGAGCTCATACTCTAGCCACACAAGAAGTACGAGGCAAAAGACTGAATGAGCAAGGAAAAACAGGAATTCTTTCAGCTCAAGGGATGGGATATAGCTGTTACAACAAACTGCAGAAACTTTTGTCGTTACCAACTCTATCGCACTTAACCTCTGAATGAGTTAAGAAATGTGTCGTATCTGTAGAACTGCAGGCTAACATTTCAGCTGTGCTACTTCTATACATCTTAAAAGTAGATAGAGAATGTATGTCAGTCATTCCATAATGAAAGGCAAGACAGATAAGTATCTCGTTCAGACAATTTAAGCTAAGCCAAGATAAATGTTTTATACTGTCCTCTGAAGATGCCTATCTCTCTTCACTAGCTACTGCAATATATTTGAACTTGCTGCATCATTTTTTGTATAGTTAAAATTAGTTTTGATTACTTACGGAATAGACACCAAAACTTCAGGGAACAAGATTTTTCTTTCTCCCAGGCTATATTCTAAGGTGATGATTCTTTATTGAGTTCTCTAGGGTGAAGTAGGAGTGGAAACAAATTTTCTCAGGCTGAGAAATGCTTAATAACAAGATTTTTTCTTCTATTGTATGCATAAATTATATAACAAACCTTTAGAATTTGGAACAGTTTGATTCTGAAATCTCAGAAATGTTAGAAAGTGGTGTCCTGGATTGTTCTCCTTAATGTAGGTTTCAAAATTACACCTAAACACACTTGAGAATTCTAAATATTTTGCTTCATAGTACTGTGTATGTTTTTATATTAGTGATGGCAATAACATCCCAATTAGTTCCTTATATATTCTTATTTATATAATTTTCTTTTTCTAGCCATTGTTTGTATTCACCTTGCAATAAATGTTCTTTCCCTGGGAGCTGATTTTATATTGTTATTTTTGAAATTTAGCTGAAGTTCTCATCTCAGAGTCTGGAGTGAGAATTACAGACAAATGTTGATGGGATGCAGGGAAAAAATTCAGGTAGAAAAGCTCATGGCTCAAGAGAAAAGATGGGAAGATCAGTTCCCAGTTACTACCCTAGACAAAACAGACTCATCTAGGAGAAGATATAATAATTTATTGCCAATTAAAGTGGACTAGGATGGTGAGAAACAAATTCTAAAAAATTAAAACAACTTCTCCCCCCAGCTCCTCAGTCTGAACATCATTCCTTCACTTTCCACTTCTCTACCTCTCCCCCTAACCTTCCAAGTGGCACCAGAAAATGAGGAATGGGGATTACTTTAAGTTCATGACAGTTCCTCATTGCCACTCCTTCCTCTTCATGCCTTTCCTTTGCTTTACCATGGTACCTCTCCATGAGATGCAGTTCTTGTCAGGAGCCTTCTCCAGCTTGGCTTTTTCATCCGTGGTTCCTTAGACCATATCTATGTGCTGTCGGAAATACATCTCCACAGGCTACAGGGAAAAACCTGCTCCAAGGGGGCCTCATTCACAGGCTGTATGGGAATCTCTGCTCCAGCACCTGGTGCACCTCTTCCGCCTCCTTAACTAACCTTGGTCTGTAGGGCTGATTCTCACAGGTTTTTCCCCCTTATTCCTCTCTTAAGGAGGAATATGTTTCTCCCATTGGGTAAGGGAACCTCTCTTCTAAGAAAAAGCTGCTGTTTGTTGGTGGGGGTTTCGCTTGTTAACTTTTTTAAAAAACACTTGTATTTATGTATAGCCATTCTTTTATCCTCCTTTTTTTTTTTTCCCTACAGATGAATTTTAGTTTTCTCCAAAGAAACTAACAAATAATTTCTTGCCTAATCAATAAAGTGCCCAAAACTAGGTTGGGTGGGGCTGTGAGCAACTTGATCTAGTGAATGACATCCCTGTCCATGGCAAGGGGGTTGGAACTAGATGGTCTTTAAGGTCCCTTCCAACCCAAACTATTCTATGATAACTCTTCGGCAACAGAGATGGTTCCTGCTGTGCCACCCTCCTTCAGGGACCGCCTCCAAGCCCAGGAAGGAGAGAATTCAGGATAAGGGGCTGCAGGATGGCCAAGAAAGAAAGACACATGTGGGTCACCCACTGCTTGCCTCCAGGCACATCCATCTCCTCATGCTCTGAGCAGGAAGAAACCCCCACATCTCTCTGGAGAAGGGTGGCAGAACCCAGCTAGCGAATACACACGTGCCGGAGGAAACCTGAGAGCTCCCCACAGGACTCGTGGCACGGCTGCATCCTGTGTTAGGAGATTCAGGATTTAGGGTACCCCTGGCACCCACTGCATAAGTGACAAGCAGCTGTCAGCAGCTTACGGGGGTCTCCGGCTGCCTGCAAATTTCTGCATTAAAGCTGTAAGCTCTCATGCCTCACTTGGGAGCAATAAAACGGGATAGGGTAGAGGCTGTCGTGATAAATGGGGCATAAATCACACCTCCCCCCGCTTTTCCCCTTCCTTGGGGGGAGGTGGTGCTGCCAGAGCCTTTACCAGCCCTGCTTCAACGTGCTCAGACCGGCCCTCTTCTGCCTGTGCAGTCAATTAGAACTTCATCAGAAATCAATTTGTGAGGCCCAGCTGAGATGTACCTATAGATCAGGCGATGCCAAGTGATTATTACACTAATGGAATATTCCATTGATTAATTGAATATTTAAGTCCTGAAATGTAAGCCCCACTGTCTTATCTGTGGCTTGTTACGGAGCTGAGCAGCAGAGATGTTGCACCAGCGTGAGAAGCCAACCTTGAGTCTCGCTCTTCTGGGGCAAAAGGCAGAGGGTTTGGTCCTGGTCACACAGGAAATATTTCTACCTCTTTGGTAGACTCCTCAGCCACACAGAGACACTCCTCTTTCTTGTGGCAGCAAAAATAATGTCCTACCTTTTCTCATAGCGTGGGCTTGGACAATTCTCTGACTTGGATGTTGTGCAAAACTGTGTGCACTGGGAGATGGGTGAGAATGTCCACAGGGAATAACAAACACACCTAAAAAAGCACCTGTAGTATCTAAGGAGGTGGAGAAGCGTGGGGACCACTACCTGGGCTCCTTCCCAGGGCTCTCCAGCTGCCCACCATGGCCAGGCAGCACCCATCACTCCCACCTCTTCCTCCCATGCAGAGCTCCAAAAAGCTCAGCCTTTCTCCAGCAGCACCAGCTTGGATGGCCCAGCCCTGTCCTGGGGTCGGCACTGCTCCCATTCCCCAAGCCCGGGGAGGAAATCCTTGGTGATTTATTTCATGTTTTGCACACAAGCAGATGTCAGGACTGCAGATCATAGCCAGCAGGTCAGGAAGGCCACCCAAGGGTTTTCCAAGCTCCTCTACCCACAGCCCAAGAGCTTTTCCACGCCACAAAAGCCCCAGGTGTCCAGAGGGCAAAGGTGGCCAGATGCCTCCTGCGTCAGGCTTCCGGATGCACCGCATGGAGAGGGCCAGGTTACTTGTTCCCTGAAACACCTGGTTAAGTGCTTTGTTGGATGAAGGCCATAATGACCAAGAGAGAGAAACAAGGCAGAGATGGGGGAGAAGGGAGGGGTGGGAGTGCCAAGTGGAAGAGAGGTGGGCTGCAGCTGGAGGAATCATCACCAAAGGGCCCAGCGGTGGGTTAAGGAATATTATTCCCAAATGGCATTGTGTGAATTCAGTGGAGAGCCATTCACTACATGAGCAAGAGAGGGCTCCAGTCCTCTGCACAGAGCTCCTGCTCCCACACCAGACACTGAGGTCTCCTTTCCCACCTCGAAGAGCCCTGGATGCCCATGGCCAAACCATGTTGGGTGGCTGTAGGAAGCAGAAGCCACCCAAACCAGAACAGTGACCTCCATGGCAGACGTCCAAAGGCTTGGAGAGCCATTTGCTTTCCTCCTGATGGGGTTACAAGCATCTTCTTGAAGGCTACAACAGTGGTCACTCTTTTCAGAGAAATCATTGCAAGGGTGAAACTGGATCCTTGTTCCCACCTGCTGCCTCTCTGCGAGGCCTAAAGCAATGCCTGTCATAAAACCATGGAAGGCAAGATGCACATAGGCTTCCTATTGTTCCCACCTTCCCTGCACACAGCATCTTCCTGCCCCAGGACTCAGAAAGGACCCTGGAGCCAGCCAGGCTGAAGGGAGCACACAGAGGACAAGGACTATGCCTCGCTTCTGGCTGGAAAAGATCAGATGTCCCCTCTGCACCTCAGCTTCACGCCAGCCTTTGCACAGGCCCTGGTCAGCACTGGTCTCCACTATTGTCCCCAAGGTGTGCTGAGGTCTTTGTTCTGGCCTCTGGCCGCAGAAGCTGCTGACATGGGAAGCAGCATTCCTTCCCCTCTTTGTGTACGTTTTTCTGAACAGGAAGGTAAAAGTAAATGGAGAGGAAAAACAAGTATTGATGGAACAGCTAGAAGGAAGAAGAGAGCTTTTCGTCTCACTGAGAGATCTGACCTTTCAGTGGTAGCTTCAAGAAACCTCAAGCAAATGTGCTTTGCTGGCATTTGCTGCAGGTGAATCATAGGGAGTTTTCATCCCCTCTCTCAGGGGATAACGTCTAGACATTTATTAACTTGCAGGTTCTGGGTGTCTCGGAGACCTGAGGAGTCTAGAAACCTGAAGTCATGGTCCTCGGTGTTTTCTCAGGCGGTGGATCCCTATGGAACCAGCATTTTCGCTGCTCAGCAGCCCCTCTCACCCTCAGCAGGGGCCTGCAGTGGGACGTGGTTCTGCAGTGGCTTTGTTCACTGCTCGTGGTCCTCACGCTTTAGCTGCAAAACACAGCAGACTCATAAAAGCAGCACGGAAAGATGGGCCAGAAATGAAACACATTCCACTGAGTTTGGGGATTGTGTTTGCAAAAGAGAAGAGGAAAGTTCGTCTGTGCTGGTGTAAAACCGTGCAGCCCCTCCCCTCCCATAGCCATGAGGAGCAAAGTGTCCAGGCTGCCTTCCTCGTCAGAGAAGTCCCTGCTGATGCCAGGGGCCAAGGGGACACTGCAGGTCAGGCAGCAAGCAGGGCTGTGCTGTTCTCAGGGAGAAATGAGGTGCAGAGTGATGGAGATCCCATTTTACCCCTTTGGCCTTGAGTTCCCCGGCCTCTCCTTGGCCAGAGGGATGGGGGAGGCCCATGGCAAAGCAGGAGTGTCCAAACACACACGAGGGGATGCATTCAGTTTGCCCAGATATATTCTCCACCTCCTGCTGTGCAAGGGGCAGGAATCTCCTTGGCAAGCCCTGGAACACGGCCCCTGGGGCGGAGGGCAGCAGGAGCAGCCCAGGACCTGGCAGCACAGGATGATGGCTTGTGCAGGGTACCACAGCTGGTTCAAACAGCAGCCACTGCTGGCACGGGAAGAACAGATAACATCACCAGAGTGGGGTTTGCTGCCCCACAGCAGAGACCCTCCTTCCATCCAGGGAACCTCAGCTACAAACCTCGTCTAGAAAACGGGAAGAAAAAGTGGAAGTATGAAACTGTGGCATGAATCGCAGGGAGATTTCAGACTGATAAATATTTCAGGCTGACAACTATTCCTGTCCTTGAAAGTTCATCCATCAAACTCTCAGCAAGGCCTTCACATCCCAGGACCATAAATACTAAGACCTATTTTAACAGCTGCTTTCATCGTGGCCAATACCAAAGGATGGAAACCAGTTACAGATCAACCTTCATCCTCGTGTACTGAGGTGTAATTTACTGCACCTATAAAGACTATATTCAAATATGCTTCTGTTTTAATTATAGCTCCTGGCTGTGCAGGATCCATTTCTGAGTTGATTTTACCTTGTTTAGGTCTGATTCCACACAATGATGACAATTCAGAAACAATGGCAGCATTAGTGATGTAAACAGCCTTGGTCTTATGTGCAGGAAGAATTTTACTGTCTGTCTGTGGAAGGAAAATTTGATCAAAAACCAGGAAAACCTGCTTGCTGTCAGGAGAATAGAAATGCTGGCAATTTGGAGCTGTGATGTGATACTCTCCCCTTCTTGGCTCTGACGTAGTTTCTAAGTGATGCTGCAGCAGCATCTGACCCCTGAAATGGGTGTCACAAACTCCAGGAGGCAGGCATGGGTCCTGCTCCGGTTTTTCTACAAGTTCCAGACCCGCAAAGGACTAGAGGGACTACTTTTGGGGGGGATATTCGACAGTCTTCTCCTCAAAATCCCTGAATTTTTGGATTGCCCATATGGTCCCCTCAGGATGGAGCAGAACCAGGAGCCTCTTGCTCACAGCAGGAGGGAAGCACAGAGCCCTTCACTGTACCACATCCCTGTTAGCAATGGCCTACAATGATAAAGGGGGAAGCTTGCTCTGCTCCTTTCAGTCCCAAAAAGGAATTTCATCCCCAGATCCTTACACCAGCCCCAGACTTCCACATCCCAGTGCTGAGTAGCTGCTGGGCTCCTCGGTTCCTGGCTCCAAGCACCATCTTGACGAGGAGCTCTTTAAGCAGAGCCGTTGCCTACCGGGCGCTCTTAAGCCCATTTCATTCATGAATTAAGTCCCTGACAGCCCATATCTCTATGATCAATATGTTTGTTTATTAGCAGCAGCTGCTGTGTTTTAGCAGAACTGGAGGACTCCAGCAGGAGCAGCGCGCTCTAACCGCAGAGCAGGGCTTGGGATGGGGAGGAGAAGGACCTCCTGCTGGCAAATGGGAGCCGGGCTGGATAAGATTTCACGCTAATGACCCTTTAATTGAAATCACTGCTCAGGACAGATTGCTCGGCTCGGGGATATCTGCACTGATGGCTCCTTGTTTGGCCACTCCCGAGATGAGTCCATTAACTCGGCCGCGGTGAACAAAAGCAAGCGAAAGGGACAGCGAGGGGTCATCCATCCCCAGCAGAGCTGATCTGCACTTCCAAGGAAGCCCAAATCAGCAGCTGGTGTAAATGGAGACCTGCACAAAGGGAGGAGAGGGCACGCAGCTTGTTAGACCTTGTGCTTCTGCTCCCCTGTGTCTGCTGACCCCAGGTGGATGCGGCCCCTACTGTCTCCTTTGCTGGGCAGGATTGTCCCTATATGTTTGGCTGGTGCCTAGGAAGGGAAATCAGAACATTAGGGTGTCATCTCCAGCTTACGGTGTGACCTCAGCCTTCAGTTGGCATCCACTCGCCCTTCTCTGTCAGTCTCACTGGGGGATGTTGCAAGGTAGTGATATCTGCCTACCCCAACACATGGTAGGCAGGAAGATGGACACAGCAGAGCAGGAGATGGAGAAAAGGGAAAATCCTGATCTCCTCTCTCCTTGTGCAAGTGGCAAAGCACCCTGGGATCCCTTTTCATTTAGCCTTCCTCTGCCATAGCCACGAGGCCAGCACCGCCCAGGAGCACAGGCACAGGTGGGGCTGGTCCTGGCTGGGCTGGCACCACGGCGCGGCAGCTCAGGACAAGGAGCTGTCCCCATGTTCACCCCACCCATCTGAGCGTGGATCTGTGTCCTGTAAAACTGGAGACCCTTCCCCACTGGGCAGGCTCCCAGGGAAGGGCAGAACATGGCTTTCCTCCCCACAGATCCTGGGGAGCTGTGATGTAAAACTCAGGCTTGGCAAAAAGTCCTCAACAGACACAGAGATGCTACAAGGGTACGGTTCCTGCTCTGTGCATCCACCTCATTCCCAGTCAAGAGGGAACATCCCTGTCCGTGGGGAACCTTTGTATCACAAGGTTTATCACGGGACAGAGAGTGCTAATGAAACCCGGGCTTGTTAGACGTAGGCAGATCTTTTGGGCCTGTTTTGTAAGTGGAAATGTTGATGTGTGTCTCTTGCAATGTGAAGAGATGTCTGAGTGCACAGAAAGGAGGGTTATGAACCTGCTTTGAATGCATTTATTATTCCCATTAATTACTATGCCTGCTAAAGAGGACCAGCTGTTCTAGGAGGCTGTGGTACCAATTTATCAGGAGAAGATTCCAACAGAAGTCGTAGAGAGTTTTCCTCTGAACTTGGGAGGATGGAAGATGGAGGGTTTTTAATTAGAACTTGTTATTAATGGGAACGTAGCAAATTAAAAATAGTCTCCCTCCCCCCATTCCTATTATACGAAGCTCTGATCTCAATTAGAAAGATCAGGGACTAACCATTGAATGGGAATTACTGAGATGAAAACTGATTGAAAGACAAAAAGTCACAGACAGACACATCACAGGCAGAGAATGGAGATGGGGAGCGGCAGGACCAGGGAACAATGAGCAGAGGCTGGCGGAGGCTGCCTGCAGCTGCCGGGCGTCAGGACGAGAGCTGCCGGCTGTCTGCCTTCCCCTGCAGCGAGGACACCCTCCCAGGGCTGCTGCCAGCAGGGGCTGTCCCTCCTAGAGCCGTGGCAGCTCATCTCTGAGTTGGGGCTTGAGTCGTGCTGCTGGGCACCAATGGTACCCCAGTCTTGTGGACTCGGCAGAGTGGGACCACAGGGTCTCTCCTATATGGGCATCACTGTAGGAAGGGCAGGACATCTGGGGCCATCTGGGGTGTTTCTGGTGGGTGCAGGCTCCTGTCTGCTTGTCATTGCACCTGCACAAGTTTCCCATCTCATCCTGCCTCGTTTCCTTACCCCTCATCCTATCTCACCCCACCATGACCACACGGCCCCAGCACACACTTCTTTGCCACGGGCTCTGCCCTCATGCATGCTATGAACAAAGCAACATCTCATCCTCAGATTTCTGGTCTTATCCTGCTGGTTCCACAAATCCAGCAGTGTTGAGGATACCCTGAGTTCTCAGCAAGGAATGATCTAATTGGTCCCCAGGCTCCCCACCCTGGGAGCTGTAGCCCCACCATGCAGGCATTGAGTGCAGGGTCAGTCCCTGCCACCTCTGGGTGGGCAAGAACAGGTGGGTTGGAAAGAGGCTTTGTGCTCCATTTTGGCTTTACCAATCAGGTTGGGGAACAGGAGATCAGGACTCAAACCTGGGCTGGTGCAAAGGGACACCTGGGTCTGACCAAACCCATCTCCTGCATCCCAGTGTTGTTAAAACTTGGTTAATGACTACTTAATGAGAATCTCATCTGCTCCCTTCTCTGGTCACCTGTGGATCAGAGCCCGTCTTCCTTCCAGCAGATAATCCATGCCATATTCCAGGGCAGACAGGGACCTTGGGCTGAAATTACAGCCTTGCTTACTAATTGCTGCATGTTCTCTCTCCGTAGGTATATCATTGCCAGCAATTAGCACAAAATCCTTTCCCACTCTTGTTAAGTTCCTGTGCTGCAGTTAAATATTCCCAGATCCCATTTAAATGATTTCAAATGCAATTCATTCTGGCTCGTTAAATAATTCCACAGCAGTGTTTGTCGTTTTCTCTCTCTGTTTTCCAACAGACACTTTCTCCCAAGAAGAATACAATGACTGAAGAAAGGAGAAGGAAGGAGAAGGGGAAGTGATATGAAAGCTGAGAAATTGGGGGTCCATTGTCTGTGCCCATATTTTCTCTTCTTTTTTCCCCCCCTTCTTAGGCTGAGATTTCTCCTGGTAGCTGGATTTTGAGATCTAATGGCCCGGGGAGAACAGGACTCTGCCCTTGTCATGCTGCACCACGTAACCAACCACAGAAAGCTGCCTTGTGTTTCCTGCTGCATTTCCTCAAGTCCAGGACTGTGGATCAGCAGGAATGAGGGTCAGTGAGACTACAAGTAGCTACTCAGGTCCAACTCAGGTTGCCTTGGGGACAACCTGCCTGTTCCACATGTGTTTCTCCCACTTCCAAGCCTTATCCCTTCTTCTCTCATCTTGTTTTCCTTCCTGCACCATCCTACATCTCCTTGCTGCTGGTCCAGCACCCTACAGCACTGCCCACCTCTCTTAGAAGACGTGATCTGTACCTTGCCTCCCATGGTAGGAGCAGGGGTAGTGGAGGGG
>QWTY01052750.1:0-10164 GCA_008033365.1 Pseudorectes ferrugineus | reverse complement strand
GATGATTACTCTCCTTCCCAGCTTTCTGTTCCCATCTGCAGATCTTTCTATTACAATGATGAACCTGGCAATTTCTGGTAAATACAGTAAGTGGTTGATTAATATTAGATTCATGCTTAGATTGATTTTAATATCAGAAAGCTAACATTTTACACAGGCAACAGTCCCTCCCTTTGAGTTGAAACCAAATTAAAAATTTAAGACTAAAACAAATGGAATTTGTATAATCTATTTCTAACTGGACCTGTTTAAAAGGTGCTGCAGCTTGGGTGCCACATCCTGTGTGCTGAAGTTTGCTGATATTTTGCCTGAATTATAGTCTGGCTTATAAATCATGGTGAGGAAAAACCATTGTGGTTATGGTTCCAAACAGAAACATTTTTCATGGAAAATCAAAACCTTAATTTTTTTCCAAGTTTATTTTTTTTTTTTTAATGAAAATTGGGTTTTGCTCTGAAAGATGATTATTTTTTCATGAAAGAATTAATCTTTTATTTGAATCAATGAGAAAGCAAGCCTGATAGGAAAGCTTTTGACCTGCCCGGGACACTAAACTCACCTGTGGTGAAAACATCAGATGGCAGCTGGGTCTGAGTGGAGCTTTCTGTGCAATCCAAGGGATGAACCAGACAAAACAACATTCACTTGAGCCTGGAGGGGTTTTGGGACAGCACAGGCTCTGCAAGCATCACTCAGCAGCCTGGGAACGTGCCAAATCCTGTGGTGGTCCTTAACCTCCACCCCACCAGGCACACACAACTCTCTTTCAGTGGCAGAGGACAAGGCTGCTGTGGTGTAAAATGCTCAGGATCAGCCACCGGGGCTTGTTTTCACCTAAGCTGGTGGTGGGAGTGTGTGTCCAGCCCATGGAAAACCCAGGCAGCTTCGACATTGCTCTGAAGGAAACCTAAACCAGGAAGATCTCACCTTCAACAGGCTTTGGGGTTGCTGCCCACTCCTCTTGCTGGAGGAGAACTCCTCCAGCCTGGGGGAGAACTGGATTTTAAGGACCTGCTCAGAGGTACATTGCTTAAATCACAGTGTTTAAATATACAACATATGGAACTGGAGACCACTCCTCTGCACAAGGCCGATTCCATCTACAAACAGCAAAGCTCTTGGTTTGTTATGTCAGCAACAAAAATATCTACATGAGAAACTCTATTTGTGAGTCCTGAAAGATGGGGTCCCAACTTTGAAGTCCAGTAGGAAGAATTTTTTAATGGGAATAACCACAAAACACACCCCACTGAAGCATATTTGCTTTTCCCTGGTTCAATACTCTCAGATTGCCATTGTTGTATATTGTCACATTTTCCCTCACCATTAGATGTATAAATTCTTTCATTTTTAGTAAGATTTTCTCTTTAAATGAATAATAAGAGAGTATGTGGACTTTAATTGTTCTTTTGACCCAACTCTATTCACTTTGTGAGTCTCCCAAGCTTTTCTTGATAAGAATGTTTTCCATCGATTTATCCTTTAAATCTATGAGGATCTTTATCATAGTGAAGTTTGAACTCTCTATCATTAACTTTTAAACTTATATTGACATGAAATGTGATTAAAGTTAAATTTTATAATTAAAATTAATTTTATAACAGCACACATGCCCAGCTCCAAGCACAGGGCTCAGTTACTGGACTAATAGCATTGCTGCTACAAACAAACTTTGTTAGCTTCCACATAGTTATCATAGCAATCAATACCTGAATAATTAAATTCCTCCATTATCAAATTCTAGTCTTCTTTATCAGCTTTTCTTCCACCAGTAATTTTTCTGTCTTAATCTGGTTTCTCTTTGGAAAGTCTATAGCAACCTTGGAGTTTCACCAGATAATCTTTCTTTTCTTCCCTGTTAAGTTCTGTAAGCCAAATCATTTAATGCCAAAATCGGAAGTCCTTAAAGAAGATTCCACTGAATGGAAGTTTGATCAAACTGTATTTTGTTTTGTTTTAATACAGACTACTAATTTTATCTTGTCTTGGCCTTGAGTGAAATCCTATACTTGCAAGTATTTGAAATTGCCATTAATTTTCTTGATTCATTCTCTTATTGATTTTCTTTCCAACTATTTCCATCCAATGTATCTAATAATTATTAGAGATGAGGGAAGAACCAAGTGCCTGCATCCACACCCCTTTGAGCATTGTGGCTCTTGCCCATCTTTAATTAACATAAATGCAAGCAGAGAAGTTTCCCAGACTAAAACCAATTGTTTTAATGTTAAATCCGTACATTCATCATTTTCTGGTGCATTTTGACACAGTTTTGGTCAGGGGTGACTTCTAGAAGAGCATTACACATCATGAAGCTTCGTGCTCCTCTCAGACCTGATGCTAAATGACTCAAGCAGGAAGGAAGGGGAAGGATTCCTGCTCCCTTTTATACTCCTGTGAAATCACTCCAACCCCTTTCATCTGTTCATTACTCTATAAATGCAACACTTTCCAAAAGAAATTCACTGTTGAATTAAGGGGGGAAGTGGGACACAAAACAAATGGGGGTGATAATGAATTGAAGTGATGATCTGAGGAGCTCATAGTGCTTCATAAGCATTAATTAATTAAACCTGACTAGATCCCAGTGAGATAGGTATTAGGGCCCGTACTTCAGGCCTGGCTGTGGTGTGCTATTTCTGTATCTCAAATTCATTCTGTTAATGTGCATTCTGATGAGAGGACTGAAATGGTGTCTGACTAGTAGAGATGACTGTGCATATATTTAAGCTGTGAATATTCTGCGCGATGAGCCTTCGTATGGAAGCGACTTTTTTTTTAAAATCCAGCCTTGTTCCTGAATAAAAAATGCACGATAAATGAATTGTACAGGGAGCACTGAAGGGCTACTGATGACCTATAGTTATGTACAGGGTGTAACTCATCCTGTTACACAATTAGGATGATCAGAACTTTTCTTTCTGTTGCTGAAAACCTGAGTGCGCTTCAGTGAGTGTATTTTATTTCTTTTATAGAATATTTTATTTAATTGCTGTAAGAACTTAACCTACAATTTTAACTGCAATATTTAGAGGTGCGAAGAGTACTTGAATCTTTTTTTAATCCATTATAAAAGTTATTCTGAGGTTTCAGTGCAAGAAACTTGTTTTGTTTTCAGTACTGGTGTAGAGCTTTGACTCCTAATGAATGTTTTCCCCTTTTTTTTTCCATCCTGCTCTAAACAAGATGTTGTTTATTACTTGAAGGCATTATATGTAAGCCCCAAGAATATGTTACATGTGACTGGAGCTTTGGCAGACTTTGAGAAACTGAAGTTTCCAGAAATTTTGCTATGTTTAAACACCAGAGCCTTGTTTTAAGGAAAGATTTCTACTTCCAAATGTGTGGTTGCCTGAACCTTTTACATTTTCAAGTCATATTCCTCTGCCAAATAACACACTGTACCTTAACTATAATAAAAAAGCAGAGACTCTGTGTTTATAAAAACATTACAGGAGCAACTGTGATCATATTTCTTGAATTTATTCTATTCATGTGCTCAAATATGCATTTTAGAGTGAGCTCTCCACTGCACCAGTCACTTACAGGAGTAGAAAATGACATGTAGAGGCAGAAGGCTGGCAAAATGCAACAAACCAAACTGGTAAAGTACAGGAATTCAGAGCCAGACCAAAATATGAGGTCAAGGAAGTTGCTCTTATAATAATAGTGGTTATCTGTTTAATGTGTGATCTGGCAGTGGTTCGAGGCTGACCATAAGCAATTACACATGTTTCTAAACTGGTGGTATGTGAGCCCTGAGCAACTCTACACGAGATAGATGTGCTGTGAGAAATGGGCACTTGCTCTATTCTTGTGGTTCTGCTTGCTTAATGTCAATTAAAATTACAGCTTAGTAATAGATAGAAATTCTCCCCGTGTAAAATAATGTCTATATTCCCTCTCTCCGTTGCCATATACTTAAACTCCTATATTGAAACCAGTTTTGTGAGGCAAGCTCCTGTCTGGGCTGATAAATGCTGCATAATATTCTTCTTAACAGACATGTGGTCAGACACGATTTCTCTGACTCCCTGGTTGTTATTTGAAACAGCTCTCTTCACAACCCAGTTCCAATGGCAGCACCCGTGAATGATGCCCTTGTTCTGGATTTTGTCACGCAGGAGCCCGGAAGGGAGCGGAACGTCCTCGGTGTGTGTTTAGCTGCCTGGAGGTGACCTCTCAGGAGTTAAAAGCAGGAAGGTCTCTGTGATACCAAACTGCCTGAGCACAGATTAGGCCCTGGGAGCTGCTGTGGTGTGGCCCTGGCTCTGACACCAGTTTTTCATGACTTTGGTGAGTTCGCTGGACAGCACATCTCATTAGCTTTTAATAGACTTGGATCCCACTGTTAAAAGAGCTTCTATGTCCTCTTCTGTAAAATAGCTTTGGAATGTTTTCCTGGGCTTAGGAGGATGTGGCTGGTGTGGGAGCTGTGCAGTTGAGCTAACTGCAGTAGAAACTGTGCTAATGAGCTATGGAGACACCCCAAAAAATGCCTCTTCTCCCCAAGAGCGAGGCATGGTGTACGATTTGACTCCTTTAGTACAAGTCCTGTTATTGCTGGCTTGAACCTCAGCCTTTGCACAGGAGGAGCTGTTGTCACCAGCCCACCCTGAGTACCAGCTAGAAATAATCACTTAAAAATGGGCATGTGAGCAGCTTAAAACAAGTCCCAGCTGAGGTGTGAGCCTGTGGCTTCCTAAGGTCTTCTGAAGGCTCTTCACCTGGCCCTGGCCATTGCAGAGGTAATGACTTAATGTACATTCTCAGCAAACTCAGCACAGATACCTGCAAGGCACCCCAGAGGGAAATAGTTTGCTGCCTGAAAGGCTGAGTTGAACAAGGATTTAATGACCAGGGCACATCAATTAATCGTCAGTAATTTAAGAGCTGTATCAGGAGCCTTGCAGTAGTCCTGAAGTGGTTCTGTGGCCACGGACTTTCACATCACATCAGTGCACGTGCTTTGACTGTCTCCAAGGCTTCTAAAACGTAACTTTTCATCCTTTTACTTTTCAGAAGCACATAAGAAAGAAAAGGGCTGCAAAAATCCATGCTTGTGGCCGAGGACTAAATAAGGAAACACAACTGCTTAGCGAAGAGCCACCCCCTCCGGGAGAAATGTCAGCAGCACAATGAACACTATTATTCCCCTCCTTTACAACCAGACTGGGGGGTTATGTTGGAGTCTGTAGGAAAGGGCACCAGAATCCTCTCAGAACCCAAGCTCTGATCAGCATTCAGTGCTCCCTTTTTGGGGTACCACACCTAGAGGAACCCCTGTTGTCCCCAGCAGACCCATGGCTTGTGGGAGGCAGCTGGAGGAGCCACTTTCCTGAGGGCTGCTCCAGTGCACAAACAACACTGTGGCACTTTTTCCCTCATTACAGTCGTGCAAGACAGTTGTTAATCACCTGTAATAAAGTGCAGCTCTGGAGTATAATGAAATGGTCATGTGCAGAAAATGGCTTAGTGCATCAAACATCTCTACTGCTGTTCCACGTGTTGAAAAAAAGAATATATTTTGTGATAGGGCAGGGCTTTTTCAACTTTTTCTGTAAAAGTGTTCCTTATTTTAAGGGAAAACCCTCTCACTCAGCTTATCTCCTTCTATTCACTGTCATACGGACCCTCTACTACTTTCTGGTAATGAAATCTGTACTTAGCAAAAGCTATAGCAATTATCTCCACAAAAATGTTCTGATAGGGAAAGAACATTGTTTTAGCCTTCTTTATTGTGATTTACCAGCTGGAAACAAGGAAAATGTCCAGGATTACTATGCTGCTCAACTCTCTGGAGTTTATCAGCAGCAACTCCACTGACTGAGCTTGGAACCAAGAGTTTTATGGAATAAGTGTTAGGGTGCATTTTCAAGCAAGGTGAGAAAGTAGTCCAGGCTGTGTTAGCTGTCCTATTATTTGGAAATGCTTTTGTTATATAAATAAATAAAAATAAAAATAATTAATAACAACAACAACAATAATAATAATGATGATGTTAATTAAAATCCAGGTGAGCTCGGAGCTTTTTCTTGGCATGTGGCACCTCTTGTGTGTGAGTGAGGAGGTGAAAATACCTTTATATTTCAAGTTAATTTTAGTGAGCTAAACAGCCACAAATTTGCTAATGTTGGGAAGGTTTAATTTGGAAGGTGTCCTAGTGTCTTGGAATAATCTTCCCAAAAACTAATGGGATTTACCTTTTACACTGGAATATCTAGGAAAATATTGTATGTGTTTTAACTGGAGTCATGTCAGAATTTAGCTGGAGAAGATATTGATCTTTATATAAGGCTGAAAAAATTTGTAAATTTGCTGTTGGGCAAAGTGTATTTCACAGAGCTGGAAATTTTTCTTCAGAGTATGCATTTTTTTTGGTGAAATTTTTGGTCAGAAAGAGTTAAAATATTTCCCTTTGATATTATGGAAACAAAACAGCTTGACAAGACAAATGTTTCAATTCAATTTTGTAATTTTGGGTTTGTATTTATTTTAAATTATATATTAGATTAACCTTCTATATTATTTCGACATCACTCAAATGAGTGCTTCTGATGTTTCCCACTCATCATTTTTTGGAATATCTTTCCCATGAGACATTTTGACTTCTTGTTCCTATTCATTATCGAAAACTGTCTCACCAGTCTTTGTACCTTTGTATTATCCACATCTGGGTGAAGAGGCAGCTCTGTAGGAAGTTCCCTACAAACTCAGAGTGTTGTCTATGTAAAAATAGGGTTATTGTTTGCATCTCAAACCTTTTGGTCTTCTTTGAGGAGTGTGATGTAGGTGATGGCTCAGGAAGATCTACCTTAAACCCTTGTCTTGGTGTCCTGTTAAACAAGTGTCTGGTTTCCTGCTGGTTTGTAAATCTGACTTAGCTCATCTTCTACACAGAATTTGGGTGTGGAAAGGAGGATGGGGCAGCAGGTTGTGAAGCTCATCCAGCTGCCTCGTCCAACCATTCCTTCAGTGTCATGTGAGACAATGGATAATGTGCTTCATCTTCAAGAAATGTTAAGCTCCTTAAAAACAGCTGTAAGGAGTGAGTTAATTTCTTATGAAGGAGTAAATAGGTTTCCACCTCTAAATTCCCATTTTGTTTTACTTGAGGGATTTAACCTGTACCTTTTTCAGGAGTAGAAGAGACACAGCTCCAGGAAAATGGATGAAGTCTCTTGCTTGCTTTCTCTGTGGTAGCAAGACTGTCGGAGAGGCCCAAAGGCTCTTGTTGCCCAGCCCTGCAGAGCCTGGTTATCCATTTGGAGATGCTCCTGGCACATCCCCAGCTTGCCTCACTGGTCTCCTGCAGGCTTTCACCCACTCCAGCAGCACATCTCCTGCAGGAGCCGTGCGATTCCTCCTCTGCAGCCCGTGTGGCAGAAGCTGCTTGCGAGCCTCTGTGGGAGTTACTGCTACGTTTGCGAAGACGCACAAGTTTTGAAGTAAAAATGTGACTCAGAATAGCTCCGCCTTACTCTTATTCCCTGGAAACACGACTCCAACAAGGCATCTGCGAGGCACTGAGGGTATGAAAGTGTATTGCAGAGCGAGCAAGCTCGTATCATCAAACACAGCCAGCCAGTACAAAAATTTCAGCGATGTAGTGTGGCGCTGATTTAAAGTGGCCTGGAATACAATGAAAGGTGAATCTTCCTTCAGAATTATAGGAAATAATCTTTTCCCCCTGGGCAGGCTTTGAGAACTGCTGAATTTATTCTTGTATTTCTTCCCAGTCGTTTTGGATGTGACTGAAACTGGCTGTTCTCAGAGTTGGACTCCAACTGAATGAGAAGGTTTTCCTCCAGCCTCTGCCTGACCTTGGGTTATAGGCACTTCAGGAAGCAAAAGCAGAGCTGCACAAACAACCTGCTTCATGTCTCAGTCACACTGGCCCCGTGAATGCAACTTGGGATGGGTTTCCTTCGGGGTAGGCTGGTTTGCAGCCCAGCTCATCCTGGAAGACACTGTAGGACTGCGTTGGGGGGAAAAAAAAGGCTTAAAAAATCATTGGTGTTGCATTCATTCCCAGAGTCGAGGGGAAAGTTGGAGGGAGGTATGCAGGAAGCAGCAGAAATGCATTATGCATTTATTTTTAAGTAGTAATATATCCGAGCGGTTTTACACCATATTTATTCTCTGGGATGTTTATGTATTCATGCTGAACATGGGATAACAGAGTATATAAGGATATATAATATTAGTGAAGAAGAAAATGACTGCTGTAGTACTTTCTCCTCTCGGTTCCTTCTCCACTAATGCCCTTACACCTTTCTTTTTCAGGCTTTTTGTAGCATCCTAAACAGAAGGATATTGAAGGGAGCTGATTCTGCTTTGATCCTTATGCTTGTTGTCAAAGCGCTTGGGATTGAAGAGACTGTTGGCTACAATTGACTGTGACAATTAGGAGATGATCAGAGCCCTAGAGTGGAGCACTTAAAGGGTAATTTACATGTCAGTTTGTCGAATAAAAAAAAGATATTCAGCTAAGATTTTTTTTTTCCCCTTAGAGCCTTGTAAACTGCAATTTGTGCTATAGTAAGAAAAACCTGGCAGAGGAGTTAGGATAGCCATTTCCATTTGAAAAGAGGCAATCATAAGGCCACTGCTGAGCCTATTGTCCACTAAAAATGCTGATTTGCAGTCAGGCAGTGAAAAAGTGGAGCCATCACTAAATAGAACCTCGTGCAAGGTAACTCCCCCTTGGTGGCTTTCTAATGTTGGCTGAAGGTTTTTATATACCTTAAATCCCGCATTTACTATCATTATAACATTGTTACTGATCATGAATGTCCTTTATCATAACAAAAAAAATGAAGGTATTGAGGGGGAGGAACAGGAGCGACCAGGCAGTGGATAGGCTCTCACCAGCTATCTATTGTATCGCATCTTTCTTGTTCCCTCGCCTTTTGTGTGCCATCACAATTTTCTTCTTGTCACCCTTTGCACTTTGCCATTCAGGCACCTTCCATAACACTTTTTCTCATAGGTTTTTTTTTCCCGTACCTATTTACACTTCATTTTTAGACGCAGTCCCAGGAGATTTTTAGCGTTTTCCACGTTTAACCTGCTGGGAAAGGAAAAGAGAGAGGGAGGTGACAGTAGCTGTTCAGAGTTTGCCTTTCTGTGTGATTAGGCTGCAATACAGACTGTAACACAGACTGGAGACATACAGGTCAGAGAGAAAGGACTAAAGTTAAGGCAGCTGATGATTAAACAAACTTGTTTGTGCTAAGTCCCTTTTTCTTACGTGATAGCTCTGATGAACCTAGAGTTGCTTCGACTGTAGAGTTATATGAACTTATAAAAATATCAAAACCCAACACCTCCCTCATTATTCTGGTTGGTGTGAGCTGTAGCATATGTGATATTCCTCACGGTTTAAGGAAGGGATATTAGTGGGTACATATAGTGTTTGTATATGCAAATAAGTGTATTTATTTTGAGGTTGCATCGTAGGCTTTTCTTCCAGAGATTGGATTGGCTCCCTTTTTTACTCTCATCTCCTTAAAAGAAGAAATAGTCATCTGTTCCAGTTCAGGAACCAGAATGAAACACTTTGCTTTGTCACAATTACGACCAAGTAGCCTCTGCTGCTCAGATGTGCATTGCCTAAACCCCCCAGGGGTTACTTTTCTGGGGAAGTTTTGTGGTTTCCAGTAAAAGTCATACACGTAGATCACAACTCTGCTTCTGATCCCTGGTCAAACACCGCTGATTTGAACAGATTTGGCATTATTTTTTGTGCCAGTAGGATATAAATATCAGGCCCTGCATGTCCATAGGGTCCTCAAACTGTCCTTTCCTCAGTCATAGCCCTTCTCTCCTTAAGCTTTTTTTATGTTGAACACCTAACAATGAAGTTTCTACCTCTAAACTTGTACTGGGAACATGTTTTAACCTGACTTCTGCATGGGGTGAAGAAACACTTCAAAATATTTCTAAACTTGGCAGAGTTACCCTTCAAGGTAAGGTTTAAATTAAAGAAAATCTTGTATTACATGGGCTTTCTTCTTTAGGAGAATTATGGTGTTGTCACTTTCTCCAGGATGCTGTAAATGGGAGATGGTGGCTTTTGCCCTCTCTTGTTGCACTAAACTTGCTGAACATCACAATATTTGTATGTGTTTATCTCTGTAACCGATGTAAAGAGCAAACAGG
>QWTY01052732.1:0-14250 GCA_008033365.1 Pseudorectes ferrugineus | reverse complement strand
GCTAATCACAAAGATGCAGATAAAATTTCTAGCTGAAGCAGCTCCTAAATCACAGATTCCTGGAAACCAGGAGATTATTTTGCAGGCAGAATCACGGTATGATTTCCTGACCTTATAGTCTTTCCCTGAGCATCTGTTTTTGGTCAGAGTTAGAGGCAGCTTATTGGGCTAAGTGGATATTCGGAGTGATGTGATCCCCTTGCGTACTGGGTGTGATGGAAATTTGGATGGGTTTTCCTGGGATCACTGCTATTTTGTCTGGAATAGTTTCAAGCAGGTGAACATTAGATGCAACTTCAATTTTCACACTTGGGGGAAAAAACCTGAAGTAAGTTCCTTAGGTTTTGATTAATTGACTATTCATAAACATAATCTGTAAAGAACACAGATGGAGTTGACCTTTTGCAAGGCTACACTTCTGCTGCAAAGCTCCATTGTAAAATAATTGGATTATTGTGGGAAAATCTGGAACGTGTTATAATTTCAGTTTTCATTTCTATTTTCTTAAATGCACACTGCTTTTCTAAGAAGACTTTTTTTGTTGTTTTCTTCACATAAGCAGCCTGCTGACCTTCAGGCATTTTTTTAACCCTTGCTTCTGATTCTTTTACCGTCTCCTGTCAAACCCTGTGTCAGGGCTGATGGGGACACATTGTGTGTCTGTGCTTTCCTATTGACTTCAGCTGCTGCTTTCCTGAGGAAAACAGACCCCGGAGCTGGGAGTCTTCAAGACTGCCTTTGGAATTGAAGCTGGGACTTCCAGTTTGATCATGTAGGTGTCCAACCTCCCCTGCCACCAGAGAGGACCCTCCTGTGGGTAGGTTGGATGCGCTCTGTGACCACCCTTGGCCTTAAAGGAGAGCCTCTTGGTAACAATTTCTGGTGGTCTTTAGTTCAAACTAATTAATTTGCTTTCTTGCTCCTGGTGTTTTGGTCAGTGCATGGTGAGAGCCGGAGCACAGTGACCCAGGGGGTGACTTTTCCTCCTGCCGTGGTGGGTGCCTGTTTCGTATGTATTTACACAGATGCTCCTTCACTGGCTTGTTTTCACTTTCCCACAAAAACAACTTGCTAAAATGCAAGCTAAATACTAACGTGGGTTTTGAGATCTTTGTTTGGTTTTGTTGGCCTTTTGGGATGGGGAAAAATAGAGGCAGATCTTATTCATATCCTTCCTTTCTGGGAAGTACTTGTACCCTTGACAATTCTTCCTGTTGCCCACTCCTAGGAACTATAGATGTAGTCTGTGGAGTAAATTTTGCTTTACTGGAAACTTTAGGTTTGGGGCAATTTCATTGTTTTGGGAGTTCTTGGAATTGTATAGCTTTGCTGCCCTGAGATCAGAGCTAATTTAGAAATAAAACATTTCTGCTTTTGCGTAACGCCATAAATTAAGACACAGAAGCAGTTCTGTTGTCTCCTCAAGATTTATGAGTGTGCACTTTCATTCTCTCCTCCCAAATAGATAAGCACTGCTGTAGAAGTAAGTTTCTAGCCAGGACAGGGTATATAATCTATATTGTCTGATAATCTTTTAATGGGGGTGAATGGAAATGAGGGGGCCATGTTAATTTATTTGAGCAGGCATTTGTCTGTGTTGCCATTGATGTGGAGGTGGTGATGATCAGGAGCTGTCAGTGAGGATGGGGCAGTCTCTCAGCTCACTTTATCTCGATTGTGAAAGATCTTTCTTTTAAAGTCTGACTCATTTGCGTTTAAGTGAGGAGGGATTACAGAGCTCAGTTCTTTGAAATTTTATTGGATGCAGGTTCCCCTTGAAGTAAAATCTTATTGAACGTAATGGTTTTGACAATTTCAAATAAAAATATCCAAATGAATGAACATAACTCATCCCCTTGTCGCTGCTTCCCTGGATTTCAAGAGGAATGTTTTTTTGCTGTCTTCCCTCATGGGAAACATCTGCAGAACCAAATGGCAGATCATTAATGCTCATTCAATAGCAGGCTTTGTTCCCAGTTTCTTCGACTTGGAAACAATTAACTGGAGAGTTTTGTTTTGTCTTGTTTTTCTTTTTGAATGCAAACATCTAATTCCAGTTATATATTCTAGCGGATTTTGTAGAAGTCCTTCTATTTGGGATTGCCTGTAATTATTTTAGAATAAATGCTCCCTACCCAAATTCAGATAGTGGGAATGGTGCCTTTTTGGTTGGGGTGCGATTTTAATTTATTTTATTGTATAAATGGCTGAATATTGTTCAACTCTGTAAAACTATTAGGTACAAATACCATTACAAGCGTTTGTGTTCAGTTCAGGAAGGCTTCTGGTTCCTCACATTCACCAAATGCTTCATTGTAGCATTTAGCAAAAAAAGCTGTCTGGCCTTTGATAGTAAGCAAATGGAAACTGAAGAAGATCAAACATTCACCTACTTGGGTGCAAAAGTTGTTTGAACCAGAAAACCTCCAGATCTGTTTAGCTGACTGTGAGCAGTTTGTATTTCAAGACACTTGCCAGATTGGTGACTCTTGTCCATATCTGCTAGACAGGGCAACTGGCATGTGAATAGCGCTTAAATCCATTAAAAAAACATTACTACATCTTTAAAAAGTTTATTGACACCTGTTGAAAAGTTCTGGTTTTGAGCTTTATGTGATTTTAATCCGTGAGCCAAACCAGGAAATTGTATAATTATGACAGCTGAATTAAAATACCTTTTAGTCAGTATTCACCAGAACTAAACATCCATGATTAATAAACTCAGTGTTTTGTTGGTTAATTAAGGGCTAAGTAGTCATAATTTATGCACTTAACATTTACTTTGAGAATATGTGAATGGGGCACGGTAATGACAAGTGGTCAGCTTGATCTGTTCTAAACTATCCTGCCTGGAGCTATGTATGCATGAGAGGAGGATTAAAACAAAAAAAAACCCCACTGTGGTAGCAGTGTACAAAGGAGCAGCCAGTGTGGTTGGGCAGCTGAGCAAGAGCTGTAACTACAGTTAAGGGAAGGTATTTAAAGTTTACCAATCTACCCCACCCTGCCTATGGCAAATTTGCCCCAGATGAATCAGGGCCAAATCGTTTTTTAAGGACTTCACAATGTGTCTGCAGGTTTTCACACAGCAGGTTTGTCATTTGGAATCATAGAAAAATTGAAAGTGAATTTTAAATTGTTTCATCGGGTGTCATCCTAGCTCAGCGATGCCAATATTCCTGTTTTGTGGAGCTTCTCTGATTGGATCACTTCCAGGAACCAGAATTAACAAACCAATCTTTGCTATAGTTGAGGTTCTCTGAACTTCTGCGGGTAAAATCCTGAACAGGTCACTTATTCACCCCAGAGGATTATTCCTATATTTTAATTTTTGTCCCTTTTATTCAAGCTTAAAATTGTTACTGGAATCATAGTTTGTGGTTTTCTTGATGATGATGATGCCTGTATTTAGGGACTTCATTGTTAGCAAACCAAAACCCCAGTGTTAAGGCTTTGGAAGTGCCGAAGTGTAATTGCCAATGCACATGAGTTAAATTTACCAACTTTACCTGATCTTCTCAGTGGGAAAATAGTGCAGTAACAGAACCTGGAGACAAGGTGCAGATTTCTTGTGCCAAGAGGCTGAAAACTCAGATGGTGAATGGAAACAGAAACCTCAAAGCTGGCTCTTTCCTGAGAAAAATTACTGGCATTTAGAGATGTGTGCTGGCATACGTTCGGTCTTTACAGTTGGAAAAAAGAGGAAGTTTAAAGGACTTAAAGGAATCTTTGGGTTTGTGCTGCCGTTTGCGTGCTGAACACTTTGCTGTCGTGACTTCTGGGGAGCCATGTGACTGGTTTTAGTTGTATGCTTTGGCTTCTTCATATTTAAAGTACTGAGTTGTTGTCCAGGGTGAGACCCTCAAACACTTGACTTCACCAAGAGATTCCTCAGGGCTTTCTCTGTCACACAACTCCAGATGTTTAAGTGCTGTTATTTTCTGTAGGGCGACTTGTGGCTCTTGCAGAAAATCAGGGCCATTAATGAATGGTGCAATTCCCTCATTCAGTGCTGTGCTACAGCACACCAGCCTCTCTTCTTTTCTTTAGGGTTCTTCAGCCTCCTGCCTTTGGGAATTAAAAGATTGCAAAAACCCTGGTTCACTTTATCTACAGATCCACCCAAGCCGTGTGGAGATGTTAAATGTGAGAGGACATTTAATCATGCACGTCAATACAGATTCAAAGTAATCTCAACTCTCCCATGTGCCCAACTCTCACGATGAGCTCTGAGCCTGGCTTCTGCCATATTGCTGTTGGGAAGAGGAACATGCTGTAGTAAGGAGAAAAAAAAAGGCAGATCAGCAGGTTTTTGTCCTGCTCAAGTTGTCATCAGGCCTTTTTTATGAATCAAAAGTGTTCTGTTTGGGTTATTCTGGTAAATTGTTAAATAAAGAATCACACAGAGCTTTTAATAAATCTTTCCCCTATAGTCACTGAATTCTGATAAGAAGTGTGACAGTAATAGTAGTTATTTAGGGAGCAATGCTGGCACATGGGCAAGTAATTTGCATATAGTTACAAGCTTCTTTTATTGAAATATATTATTTAAGTGCTAGTAAAAGGCATGGGTTGATTTGGCCTCCAGTGGAAATGAGTCTCCAATTTCCTTCCTAGGTTTGTTTTCCCTGAGAGCTGTGGAAAGGGAGGATCTATTTCTGTGCACCTCTTGTTATAAAAATAAACCTTTTGTTGTGAGGGAGGTGAGCAGGGGCTTGAAGGAGAGAGTGAGGAGGAAGGAGGCTGCAGGGCTGGATTCCCAACAGAGCTCCTCTGACGAGGACCAGCTCCTGCAGTGTGTGTACCTGCCTCTGTCCTGGTTTTGTCTTGTTCCTCATGTGAGCCCTGATAAACCTCAGTCATTTTAGAGCTCTTTTTATCTCATTCTTACCCTGCTTGTACCTACACCTCTCCTTCCTCTTGCTGCTCATCAGCTTTCCCTCTCCCCTTGCTCCTCGAGGTACCCTGCTCCAGGTGCCACCATTCCCAGGGATCTTCTGATGTGATTGGGAACGAAGAGTCAAATTATAAACCAGATGTAGTTGATGGTGATATCCCAATTGCTGGTGCAGCACACAGCACAGTGCCTTCCAGGAGCAGCATCTGTCCCTCCAGGATCTTTCTTGCAGTCTGGTTTGAGGTGCACATCATCGCTGCAGGAAGCAGATCTTTGTGCATGGGTGTCCTTGGAGAGTTCTGATGCTCAGCAGGTGTGTTTGCACTGTTAAGATCATATTTGATTGTCCCATTATGGTACAATCCCATGAATTAGACTGAAAAGGTTGAAAGGGCCTTCTGGCTTGCACAGGTACAATTGCAAGCCACTATATTTTGAAGGAAGCTGAAAGAGTGGAAAGAACTTGTGAAATATGTTTATAAAAATACACCCAAATACTTCCTCCTTCATTTCCTCTATACAAACTCATCATTTTTCTTCTGTTTTAGAAAAGAGAGAAGCAAAATGAAAGCAATACTTTCATAAGCTGGAGGCAGGTGCAGGGTATTTTCTCAGTAACTTTCACTATCAGATGCTATTTTAAGATGCTTGTAGCAGCTGGTCGTTCTCTTACTTCTCGTAGTTACTGTCTGCTTATAAATGTTGAGAAAAAAGCCCTCCAGATTGTGCAAAAGAGCTTCTAAGGAGTTAGAGTGCCCCTGTTCCTCTCTTGTGTGCTGAGTGGAGGAGGATGTGTTCTTGTTTCATGTGTTTGTGAAAGATGAAACTCATCACATTTGAGCCAATTAAAAATCAAAAAGCCAAGCACAGGATCTAAAAGCCCAGAGCCTAAAAACGCAGGGATCTGTGAAAAAAACCCAAACCCAACCCAAAACAACAAACTCCAAACCTGAAATAGAAAGTATTACTTAAGATGCCTTTATTATCTGCATGTAACAAACAGGCTTTTCTTTAAGCTTTGTATTTACCGTGGATGTTACTTGTGGTCTTCTGCAGGGACCATAGATTTCTTTCACCCCACATCAGGGAAACAAAGCTGGTTTCTTTTGGTTATCTTGTTTCCATTGTAGCATATAAAATTGTCTCTTATGAAGCACTTGTACTAATTTAGCTGACAGCAACAGGTCAAGTTTCTATTTTGTTTAATACATTTGAGTTTAGCATCCACTACACTTTGCAAATGAATCTATTACAACAGAGCAACAGAAGAGCGGGATCTGTATCCACAGACTGGCATCATTTGAAGCCCTACAGGGAAGCTTAACCTCAGTGGGAAGATTTGGAGGCTGGCCAAGCCATGACCCTGCTTTAGCAGCAAGTCACCTGTGCAGTGAAGACTTTACCTGCTCTGCATCAGTGCACTCCCTGTGATGCTTGTTAGTGCTAAAAATAATTCTAGCACTGATTTCCCCAGGGTAATTAGCCTGTTCAGAATCAGATTGAGATTAGACTTTTTTTTCTGGTGCTTTATCAAATTTAAATCCAGGTATTTGCCATATGCTGCAGGGAGAAAAGGCTGTCTCAGTTTCTCCATATTGAGCTGTATGGAATTCAGTGTCCCTTGCTGCCTTCTGGGATCACGCCCAGGGAGGAATGGCTCAGGCCCACCCACCTCAGCCTTTCACTTTGGACTTGTTTATTTCTGCAAAGGAGGCACAATGCTTGCTTGAAGGTGTTGATGGTCCAAGGAACATCCTGCACCTGGTAAGGTATTCCCTTTTCTTTTAATAACTGCTGCTGGGTTTGCAAATCTCCAGGGCAAACAGGTAATGCTGAACAATGGGTTACTTTATTTGGATGATATTTTCTTATCTCTGTGGCTGTTGGTGCTTAGCATAAAGGATTTCCAGATAAGGGACTGAAATAAGCCGTTGCAAAGAAGGAAGTGTTGGTTTCTTCAGAAAAAGTCATTCCATTCCCAGTAATGGTTTGTATTTAGCTGTGTTTGAGCTATAATGATATTAAAAACCTGGGCTGCTTGGTATGTTCTGTTATAGAAATAACCACCCAGCACATACAGTGGTTGTTCAGCCAGCAGAGAGCTATTTCCCTGATATCTTCCTTTCTCTCGCAGGGAGGAATGGTTTCATTTATGGCTCCTAGAACCTGAAGACTCAATTTATAGCAAAAAGATAAAAGAAAAATATGAAAAAAAGTCCTCAGTCCCTTACCCCCCTACTCCCTTATCACCTTCTTGTCAGCCTTGTTTTTCAATGCACCAGTATCAGAAATTATAAACCTAAAGGGGTTGTACTCATTAGAACTTCCTTTAGCCAAATATTGTGTTGCACAACAGAACTGTAATTATCTTTTCTTGTAATTTGTACAATGTCTTATGCATTAGGTTTTAAGTCAGTGAATGTCCCAGACAGGCAGAGATTGGGGTGAATATTCTGTTCCAGAACAGCCAGAATCAGTACAGGTTTTACACTGAGGGAGTTCCATTAGTTCCTTCCAACATGCATATCATGTTAATATGCATTCAAGTGAGGAGCATCTTCCTGACAGCCTCTAATGAATGTGTTAATAATTTCAGCTGTGGTGGATTTAAGTGTTTATTAGCATTTATTTGTAGCTGAAAACACACTGACTGAATTCACCCTTAGAGGTGGCTGGCATGCACATTGACCCAAAGTTTTCACCTTCATTGGGTAAAAAAATGAGTACAAGGGTTAATAGATTTATGGGAGCTGTAATAGTGCTGGCGTGGTGCTCAGTTGTGTTTTTGTCATCTTGGCTGACTTTGAGGATGATACTTTAAAAGTATTAGCAGGGAGTGTCTCAGGGTGCTTCACTGAGCACTGTGCACTTCTGGGTGTGCAGGGAATGGTTCCATAGTGAAGAAATACAATTTATTCCATAATTTCCAGCGTGTAAATCAATTTGGGTTTGTTCCATTTATTTGTTTGGTTATATTGGGCACTTTTATAATGTTTGCAGAGTGCCTTGCAGTGTTTCTCACTTGTGGCTTTGCTGGCTTCCTGTCAAGACAGTAAGTGAAATAGAATTGCAGGATGATTTCTCTAGGCTTTCAGTGGCATTTGAAATGTCTCTTAGAGGCACCTGTTAAAACATCTAAAAAAATCATTTAGCTCTAAATATTATATGAATTTAAGGGAGTACATACGGAGTGTTTTACTAAAAGAAACCAAAGCACATAAAAAAAAATTTAAAAATCCCAAGGACCATAATTAGAAGATGCTTAAGGGAGGATAAAATGCTAGAAATATTTGTTCAATCATAGTGAGCTGTGATCAACTTTTCTGTCACTAATCCTTTCTTTCTTGTCCCTATTGCCCCCAAAAGAGGAGGAGACGGCAAAATAAAAGGATATAATAAAAATGACAGGTGCAATCAAAAGCAGTCTCTCTGAAGGAAGAGATTAAAGTATTCTTCTGAGCATTTGAGATTTGGCAGTGTATTAAAGAGAAGGCTGAAGGAGATAGACTGAAAACATTATTTTTTTCTTGTTACATAAGAACAAGGAGCCATTCAATTAAATCACAAACAACAGAGTTAAATTGATAACAGGAAGTGCGTCTCTTTGAATGGTTTCTGTTTGCAGATTTGTGCTACAATGTGCCATTGAAAGGGGAAGAATAAGGAGGCCAAGCTTAGACCAAGAATTTGGCAAAATATGTTTTTTTCCCTGTGGTTGCTTAGGGAATATTTGGCGATACAGTTGGCCATGAACTTCTGAGGCTGAGGAAGGAAGGGGGAAAACTTCTGGCCTGTGGAGGATAAGAATTACATGAACAATGTGTTGGTACCACGAACGCACTTTCTACATGCAAGGGAGAATTTCTCTCTCTTCAAAATAAAGTGTTTCTATTGATGTTGTTCAGTGTGGAAGAGAAAAGCAGAGAAAATTGATGTAGGAAGAAAGAAGAGTTGTATGTGTGAATATGTGCTGGCCTGGCAGGGGGTACCCCAGTAATCCTGGCACCCCTGGCTCCAGCACCATGCTCTGGGAAGGAGGGTGGTCCCCATTCCCAGTCTTCCAGTGATCTCCCTAGGGAACAGATTTCTGGTCATGGTGGTGATCTGTGTGTCTTCTGCTTGAACTGGGAAAGTGAAAAAAAGTCCATCAGCCCTTTTCTCAGATGAGAACACATTGTGTATTTGTGGTTAATTGTGTATCATAGCCATCATTTTGGTTAATTTATTTGTAAATACAATACTTACATAAGAGAAGTTGTAGCTGCAGGAGGAATGTGGGTGTAACGGTTCGGGGACAGAGTATGGCTAAACTTCCAGGCAATCCAGTGACCAGGGATGGGCTTATTTCTTCTGTGGCCTCAGTTCAGGCAACCTGCTGCTCCCTGTGCAGCAAATATCACTGATGTGTTGCCCCAGTGGAGGAGCTGTGAGGTGGCAGCTCAGTGGAGCCATCCCTGCAGTTCTGACAGAAACTTTTCCCCAAATTTTTTTTCCTTTTTTGTTTTTTAATTTTTTTTGATTCCACTGTGTTTCTGTTGGGCTTGGGGAGGACTCTGCTCTCTCTGGGTTAAATGCAAGTGGGTCTCAGAGACACAGTGTGGTCCCTTCACCATTCTTGCTGAATGGGCATTTCTAATCAGCAGCTGAGGCAATGTATGGAACTGGGAAAAAGAGCATTTGACTTGGGGGAAGCAACTGGAAAAACTTACAGGAACAAGTCTGCTCCTTGGTGACAAAAATCTCAAAGCAAACAAAATAAAAACAACAGCAGTGGGTCCTCAAAATGAGAGGGGTGGAGAATAACAGGAAGGGAATAGGAAGCATTAAGTGCCTTGGGAAGTGGATGCTGAGCTGGGCTCTGCCTTTATTTGCAACATCTTGGCTCCAGCAGGTTTCAGTACAAGTAGGCGAGCCATGCGGAGAGCACTAGCAGAAGATGAGTTGTTTAAATGACTCCCAACAGTGTGTTTCATAATGTTTTGTGCAAATGTGTTTAGCCTAATAACTTCTGTTGCTGGCACGTGATGCAACGCTACCAGGGAGGCTGTGGCTGCCTTGTCAAGATTTTATGGAAAGAGGGAAGAGCCGAAGTGAAAGCTCTCAGCTGATGTGAGCAAATCCAGCCATGTCTCGTGAGCTTGTGCAGGGAGTCAGGTGCTGCTCCAGCACGGGCATCCCTCCATCCCCAGTCAAATTGGGCTGGCATTTATGGCTTTTCCCCTCCCTTTGTAAATCTTGTGCTTCAGCCACAAAGGCATGGTGGGTCTTTATATGGGAAATCTTCCTCTGTGATGTTCAGAAAATTGTTTTTGCTTCTTAGTGGTGCTGTGAGGGGAAAAAACAATTTCAGTTTGTCCATGAGTACTTTGATATTGTGGCTGTGTTAAACTGATACATCTACACTAACACACCTTCCTATTTGGGCATTACCTGTTATTGCCTTGTGAATGCATGCAATGCCATTAAGCTTACTAATTTTTTGTATGGAATATAACAATGCTGATATTATTTATTTCCCAGTATAAATGGGGGAGGGGAGGATTGTGCAGCTTTAGTTACACAGTAATGCAGGTAGAGAATTTTTTTGTAGGTTCCTGAACACTCTGCAAGTGTGGCGAGGTTAGTCATAAAGCTATTTAAATAAGTTATTAAGTAACTGGTTATACAGCCTCATTCAAATTAATGAATGCGAGAGTAGATTTCTTTGAAAGCAGGCAGTAATTTCTCTGTGTGGATTAATCCAACAGTTGTATTTCTGTTGCCTGTCCTGGCGTTTTTCCTAGTAATCAGGAAAACAGCAGGAAGTAATTTTTTGTCAACTGTGTAATAGTTAGAAGGTAAATATGCTGTGAGTTTTGGAAGCAGCCATCATGTAGTTAATGGGTGTGTATTTCTGAGGACATGGGTATGTACTGTAACCTCTGTGTGTGTAAATGGAGTAAATCTGCAGGTTTCACCAGCTTTTTCCTTACTGAGTTTTGGTGACGATTTGGCCACCTCTTTTCACAGAATAAGGATGATTGCTCAGCTGTTAACCACAGAAGAGTCTGTCTCTGAGGATATTCCTGTGCACAGAGGTGTCCCCTGCTCCCTTACCATGTACATACAGTGAGTGATTTTGTTTTGGTTCTTTTATTCTTGACCCTCCCAGCTGTGTAAATGCTCACTATGAATCAACTCAAAGGTGAGTCCACCAGCAGGTTTTCAAAAGTGATCCACCCATCCATTTTTGTATTTTGTCTTAATTGCCTACTTCACAAGGAAAAAGAGTTCTGCAGTTTGCACTGACAGTGGATTAATGTAAGGGAGTGTTTTGGGGTCCTCATGTTCAATGTGCCCTGTTCCACCTTAGCTGCTCAGTTTGTGGAGCTGTTTTTCGTATGTGCCAACAATACATCCTGCAAGGATCCATGTAGCATTGGAAAAAGCCAACAAAACCCTACATGGCCTGGGAAAGTGGCAGCAGAAATGTCAGTGCCAGCTTTGCCAGCATGTTTCGTGTTGCTTGCATTATCACGATTTAACTCCCATCAGTAAGGTTTGTACGGAAACAGTTTCAAATTGGATAAGTCTCAAGTTTTCACAAATCAGGACTTGACAGAAGAAGAAATATAATGTCCCCTCTTAGCAATCGTGAAGTAGTGGGCAGACATTGCATTTTTGTGTAGGAATAAATACTTGCTCTGGCTGTTTTCCTCCTAAATAATCAAACCTACCCACCAGATTGTATTTGGAAGCACTTAGTAATGTGACATGCTCTGTTTTAACTGTTCAGAGAAATGACTGAAAGTTTTAAGATGAGACAACATGAATCATAGTCTTGAGCGCCTGTTCACTTTTGTGATTGACTTGTCTTCTTCCTACGTTCCTTTTAGTCACCCTGGGAATCGCTGAAGCTGTTCTGTGTGCACGAGGCATTGCTGAGATTCCCCTTGCAGCAATGGACTTGGATAAACAATCCGTATGGGGATCCCTGAAACAGAAAACCCGGCCATTCCTGCAAAACCTGAGCGTGAGGAAGACGAAGAAGAGGTCTGGCAAAATGCTGGAGAGGAAGGGCCGCTCCTTGGACCGCTGTCTCAGTGTGTCGGTGCCTGACATGCTGGAGGTGGAAACTCTAATGGAAGAAGAAGAAGAAGAAGAAGAATCGACTTACTCGAGTACTCAGGTGTTGTCAAGCTGCTCCCCCAAGAGCTTTTCCAGGTCTGTGGTGTCCCTGAAAAGCAGAAACGCTTCGGTGAAGGCAGTGGGAGAGGACTGGCTGTGGGCGTCACAGCAGGGGACACGGACAGAGGTGATAGTCACCCCCCCGGACACAGAAGCTGTGGGCATTCACCTGATGTCCTCCCGAGGAGCTGAGGCTGTGGGCAGCCCCGTGTCCCAGGGGAAGAGGAAATCCAGCGAGGACCTCTTTGACCTGCTGCAGAGCTCCCGCCTGAGCGCCACGCTGAGCGATGAGGGGACAGAGGTGGGTGTTTGAGCATCGGCTCAGTGACCACCTCCTGTGGGCTCCTTGTGCTTCTCCCTCATTTTCTGGGTTATAAAGGGATGGAGGATCCAACCCAGGCCAGATTGGACAGGGCTCTGAGCAGCCTGGTGTAGGGGGAGGTGTCCCTGACCATGGCAGGGGGTTGGAATGAGATGAACTTTAAGATCCTTTCCCATCCGAACGATTCTGTGAGGAGAGGGCTCTCTGTTCAAGGAATGAGTGGGGAATAAAAATAAGCCTAAGTTTTACATGATATACACATTATTCAAGACTAATTCAGCTAGCCTTCCTGTCAGTCTGGGGCTGCAAATAACCCTGCTCCAATTTTTTATTCTTCTGTATTCTTCTATTATTTGTAATGATACTTCAGATTTTTCAGATTTGTTGGAATTGATTGCTCAAATCAAAAGTTGTTGCAGTCCTCAGAGCTCTGAAATTAGGTGCTGATACATTTGCTTTTTGGTTAATACAGTTAATAATACCGGGTTGCTTCGTAGCAAAATCAATTTGCCATCCACCCACTCAAGACTCTGATGAAAGCAATAGGTGAAAGATGTCTGTGAGCAAGGTGAGCTCTGCCTGTACCTGGAATTAACCAAAACAAGCACAGGATGGAGAACAGAACACGTAGCATCATTCTCAGGACTGTCCTTTGGGGTTTTGTGGTGATGATTTAAGGAGGAGAAAAACCAAAATGTTTTCTCTTCACTCCCTCTCTTCTCCCCTTTTCCTTCCCCCCGCCTCTGTGGTCAGTATTTGTGTCTGGACATAATGTCCCGTGCACAGGAGGATCAGAGACCAATACTGACATGAAACTAATTCCTGCCTGGCCTGAGCAAATTGGGAATCCTGAGGAGTTGCACGATGGCTTCACTATATAGGCAGCAGGTGAAGATTGTGGCTGCATGAAACACTTCAGGCAAAATTTGTTTTGTTTATATTTTGTGGAAGTACGTCTCCTCCTGTTGAGTTCTCACTGGGAAGATTACAATTTGAACTTTCGGAGGCTTTTTTCTCATTACTTGATTGTTGCAGTTGTGGGAGCTGCCTCTGTAGTCATCCAAGATGCAAAAATGGGAACCAGGCGTTTTTTGTTTCAAGTCCTCCCTTGGGAATGGGGATATTTCACAGGTTAATTGTTTTTTAACTGCATGTTCAAAAGGATGGTTAGTGCTGATGTGGGGAAAATGGTACTTTCTGATATTAACTTCTTGTTTTGCATCTCAAAGGCCTGTGTATTCCTACCAAATGGGTGTTGGCTCCCAGTCTGTTGTGATGCAAAGTGTCAGACTGGTAGTTACTGACCATCACTTGCGGTTTAGCGTTGCTAAGTTGTTCACAAATTGGTTTCATCTTGCTGGAGTGGTCATTATTCTGAGGGGTACTTAAGAAAAGCGACTGAAATAGTATAGTGCTTTGTTTCTCTGCTCAAACGTTACTCAAAAGTTGTAGACCTCACTCGGTATATGGTAAATACATGGACTCTCATTATTTTGGAAGTTTTTCCAGGTTGTTTTAACGACAGCAGCAATTTTTTCCTGCTGTTGTACGCCAGAAACCCTAATCTAAAATCTACCACAGCACAACAAAGTTAATACTAAACCCTGCTTTGATTTTGGGCAAACCGAGTGTTCTAGGAGAATGAAGTGATGAAATAGATTAACCTCAAGTCAAGTTTCATCCAGATGCACAATCTGAGTCTGGCTTATTTTCTGCAGCACTTACATCTTTCCCTAAATGTGTGTTTCTGTATTTGCTAGTGTGTGTAAATCATTTAGTATTTACTTGTATGGCAAATCATCTCGCTGTGTGAATATGCTTCCTTACTGTAGTCTGCCTCCAGTGCAACTTATAAAGATTTTTT
>QWTY01052731.1:0-22749 GCA_008033365.1 Pseudorectes ferrugineus | reverse complement strand
CTCAAGTTACACCAGGGGAGGTTTAGATTAGATATTAGGAAAAATTTCTTCACTGAAAGGGTGGTCAGGCATTGGAATAGGCTGCCCAGGGAAGTGGTGGAGTTAACATCTCTGGAAGTGTTCAAAAGGCGTGTGGATGTGGCACTTGGGATGTGGTTTGGTAGCAAACATTGTGATGCTGGGTTAAGGGCTGGACTCAATGGTCTTAGAGGTCTTTTCCAACCTTAACAATTCTACAATTCTGTTTATATTAAGCAGTGTAGAGGTGACAAGGGGAACAAGTTTGAAGGCACAGAAGGGCTTCCTACAGGAAGTGGAATTTAACTGCCATTTACACTCTTAGAAAAAAAAAAAATGGGGGATTAAAAAAAGAGAAAAAAACCAACAAAACCTAAATATTGCATCGTCCAAATTCAAGCCAAGTAGAAGTTTTGCATTAATGGTCAGAAGTTTGCATTAACTGCCACCGCCGTTGAATGTTTGAGTAGAAAAGCTGAGGACATGATCCTGCATATCCTCAGCAGACCAGAGCTCATGGAGTTACACTGAGAAGCTTCTAGAGCAGCTTATAAGCCAGTTCTTTGTGCTGTTCCCTGGACGTATGGCATTTCACTTTCTGATGTTATCAGTCATTCTGCTAAATCTACCGTGCAAAAGAGAGCAATAGATGTTTAATAAGCAGCTACTCTTTTCAACGGAGAATTGAGTCACATGGTGGTCCCTAGACAAAAGGCTAAAGCAAAACATGATTCAAAGTATTTAAGCCTACAAGATAAAGCCTTTAGATATGATCACCATGAAGCAGTGTATTAATAGCAGCAGAGGGAATTTTTGGATAATTGGCAGGCCACAGATGCCTAGTTCCCATTTACTCCCATTCCTGCTGGAGGGACAGTAGCACCCAGGTGTCTCTGTGGACCCGTGTGGGTCTTGTTGTCTGTAGTGCACATGATGTGCCACCTTGCTAAAATTTTGTTTCCACGCTTTCTTTCTTCCCACAGCTGTGAAGTTAGAGCAGGCCCAGAGTTCATCACAAGATCTTACAGGTTCTACCACAACAATACATTCAAGGCCTATCAGTTCTATTATGGTGGCAATCGCTGCACAAACCCCATCTACACCTTAGTCATACGTGGCAAAATACGTCTCCGACAGGCGTCCTGGATCATCCGGGGGGGCACCGAGGCCGACTACCAGCTCCGCAACATACAGATCATATGCCACAATGAAGCAGTAGCCAAAAAATTAAGTGAGTTGGTGAACCAGACGTGTCCTGGATTTGTCCCAGAAGATAGTCCCTGGGAGCAGGATGTGAGCTATGATTTGCTGAGAGAAGAGAATGGCTGTGAATGCACCAAAGCTCTGAATTTTGCCATGCACGAACTCCAGCTGATCCGTGTGGAGAAGCAGTACCTGCACCACAATTTAGACCACCTTGTGGAGGAGCTATTCCTCGGAGACATTCACACTGATGCTACTCAGAGGAGGTACTATCGGCCCTCTAGTTACCAGCCTCCTCTTCAAAATGCCAAGGTACGTGTGTGTGGGTTTGCATATACCCTCTTTTTAAGGTACTGGTGACTAAGCCCGAATCACTCAGTTCTTTTAAGTGCACTGGTGTAACCTAAAATGTAGATGTACTTCTAATACAGGGGGTCATTTGTAGCCTTAATTAACAGAAGATCACAGAACTTACTTTGTGAGAACAGTAACTTTGCTGTGGTTTATGTGACTGTATCAAAGATGCAAAAAAAGTAATCTGGTGAACCAAAGTTAATAAAGCCACTCTGAAGATGGAATCAGAGACTTGTAGGCAGAAGTGGGAGTGGTTGGCTGGGACCATGGCTGTAGGCTAGCAGCTGAGAGGAAGGTTTCATTTAGAACTGGGATAGAAGAAGAGGAGCAGGCATCAGTGGATGCTTCTATAGCTGCAAGGGGGGCCAGGGAGAGAGGAAATCAAAAATGAATATCAGCATATGGAATCAGGGTGATCCATAACCTGAAGAGGAGACGAGGAAATTGGAAGGTAAACACATGGAAGGGGCAGCATGAAGGGAAAAAAACTGATGGACTGTGCAGGTCATGGATCCAGGCATAGGCACACACATTAATGAAATGAAAAACAGGTGAATTTTGAATGGGGCTCTAATTCCATTTGATAATTCAGTCTTCAAAGGGGCCTCAAAGTGCCCTCAGCTTCATTGGGAACTGATCAACCCATAGTAAGCTAAATGAAACTCAAACAGGAAGAGCAGACACTGATGGCCTGTAGCAGGAAGGCTGTCTATAGATCTTTCCAGGTGACATTTCAAAGGCAGGCAGCAATTGGAACCACATTGCCAGGGGCTGCTGCCATTGGTGTGCTCCAGCTGGGCATTGCCACAGCATCACTTCCAGCTAGTGGGTTACCACCATCTTTAATCATCTCATCACAAATGGTTCAAATATCAGGTATGGCTTATCAGCAACGGCAGGAAACACGACAGGAGAAGGGAGAGTTTTGATAAAAAAGCCTTGGCTTTCCCTTCCATTCAAAACTGTCTGCCCTGGGTTGTTTCTGTCTCCTGTGAACAAAAAATTTTAGTAGGTTAGTTCTTATGAGATCTGCCTTTAATTGCTTTATAGCCTGGCCTAGGGATCATTTTAATCCACAGTCATCTGTTTTGCTGTGTGAAAACTGCTGTAATTTCTGTCATTCATATGCTGTCTTCAAGTGACCAAGGACAAACTTGAGTTTAATTTTTAAACTTACCTTCCCAAAACAGAGAGTTTCAGCAGCAGCAGATGTACCACGGCACAATCCTCTTCAAAATTTTGCTTTTCTTTAATTGATTCAAACAACCACATCAACTTTCACTTTACTGATTTGGGAGTGAGGGTTCTTTGCTAGATCTCTTTCTTGCAGGTATCTGTAGATAGAAATTATCAGACACCAGCTATATTGTATCTGTTGAAAAGATTGTAGCTCTTTTTCCAACCAGTTGAAACAGAGACAAAATCTCTATTTAAATCACTGTAGCTGAGTATTTTTTCTGGTCCAATCTAGCTGTCTTATTCTGGGCTGATATATACCGTATTAAATGCCTACACTTCCACCTTGTAGTAATTTCAGTACAGTCAGAGCAGTCAGATGTACTCTCAGCCAGCTTTATAAAATCAAGATTGTTGTCCAGGCCTGCTGCAATTTTAGGACACACAGGTAATGATTTTCCTGCCTATCTGTTCTGCTACTGTAGCATCCTTTTTTCCCACTAAAATATAGCGGCTCTAAAATACAATGTTCAAATTTAAGGGACCAAATTTTGCATAAGAAAGGTGTGTTTCTTGAGACAGGTTAGCTAAGAGAAGCTGGGCCTGCTGATACTAGGCTTTCAGCATGATATAAATAGCAATACCCCTAAAAAATGAACCTTTGCCTCAGCTGCTATGAAAGATCCCAGGATGTGGGTTTGTTGGTTTGTACCTAAGCATGAAGATCTCTCTACCAACAGGTTCTCAACAGGCCCTCTGACCTACTGTTTGCCAAATGTAGGAAGAATAGTAACAGAAGTGCTTTTTTTCTTTTTTCTTTTTGAAGTCCAGGCAAACATACCATTGAAAGGTTATAACCCTTCCTTTTTGAACTCTTTTCCTTTTCTAATTGTTGCTCCACTGGGACCCAGCTGAAAATGAGTTTAAATGCTAAATTGAGTTTAAAACTACAAGTCACAGACTCCTCTGGAAACTGGACACCATGAATAAATAGAAACGTTAAATCAACTTGTTTTTTTAAGGTTCCTACAGTCATACCAAGAGGTTGGGGAGGCCAGGAAATTGCTTCTGAAGTGAATCAGGTGTATTGTGTGGAATCTTTCATTTAAGGCTTTTTTCATTTCCTTTTTATTTATTTATATTTTAGACTCATAAAGGCCTGCCTAAAATAAGTTAAGAGGATTCACATTTTGAGTTAAATTTATAGTTAAGCCTCTATATAGAAGAAAGTTCCACCCAGCCCAAGAGTTTACACAGCCTGTAAGTTGGATGTGGTTGCCACATTCATTACTTATGTGGTTGAAATGAACGGTAATTAAAAGCAAATGATTGCTGGATATGTTAGGAATGCCAAAGCCACATGATCAGGACTTTAAACAAATAGAATTGGACCTTATCCAAATTCCTGCGGCGATTTCACCACGGGATGGTAAATCAAAAGGGCTGTCCAAAAACCAGACAGCTTTATGCTGAGCTACAAATCTGAATAAATTCACAGATTACCGTATCTCAAGTGTTCATATAAAATCAGGGAGCTTTAAAAAACATATAATATGTCATCTCTTAAGGCTTTACGAATTCTCTTAGATAAGAACATACCTTAAACAAATTCCTCCTGTAAAATACATGGAAGTTCTTGAATGCAGATGATGAATAGGTCACTATATAGATTTATCTTGGCTGTTTTCTAACCTGGCTTGAGATACCAGTTAGGACTGGCTGATGAATGGAGATGAACATCTTTGATGTCTCTTGACATTCCAAGTTTATCCAGTGATTCAGGCTATCGCACATGAAGCTTCTTCAGCCAGCGTGGGAGAGCACATGGGTGGGAAGGGCAGGATGGGGGAACTGCTTGGCCATCATCACGTCTATTACACAAAATGTTCCCAATTAGGACAACACCAAGGAGGCTGCCTGATTGGTTGTAGTACCACAAACATATACAGGGACTTGTAGCATGAAGGAAGGTTTGAATGCCGTATTCGTTCTCCATGCAGGACAGAAGATGTTTTCAGAAATGTCTGCTCTAAACTACAGAAAATGTGTACAAGAGCCGTACTGGGAGACTTATTTCACATGTAATTGCCTCAGCAATATTGCTTTGTAAACAAAGAACTCCTTGTGCTATTTTATCATGTGACAGTAACGGGAAAGATGGGGCAGGACTGTGCTGACCGGTCATTCTAGTTAGATCATTACTTAGGAATAAGGCTGATGTGGTCTGGAACATCACAAGAAACCTAAAATGTGCTAGGATAACCTTCACTCCTTGTCATGCTCAATCAGTTGCTGGACACACTCTTTCATTAAGATGTTTTCCCTTGAAAATGCAACTCTAATGAATCAATTCTCTATGACAACTTTATTCACCTCTGGGACCTGACTTCCAGCAGCACCTGGTATTTGCAACTAATACAGATTAAATGTATGGAGACTGGTGCTTAGGCTTTCCTTTAGCCAAGAAAGAACAAAATGTGCAAAGTTTTCTGTGCTTTTCAAAAATTTGAGTCTTCATCTCTTTGAAACACAGTGACTTCATCTCTAGGGGAATGCTATGTACTTGTGAAACTCCCAGGGAAATGCAATCATAAGTTAATGAATAGATGTTAAACATGTGAAGCGCCTCAGAGAAATACACAAAACATTATCTCAACCAAAAAGTATAATTTTGGCAGACAAACTCCTTTGTTTGCCTGAGTAGTGCCACTAGACTTCTAGACTAAGCCAACACTTGAAGGGTGCTTTTTGTCCATTATTACTTGAAAAAGGCTCTTGGTTAGGGAAATTATGAGGGGAAGCAAAGTAGGAATATTCAGAAGAATGCTCAAATGGGTTAATTCCAGGTTTATGAACAGTGACAGTGTGTGTGGTGCCCTACAGAGATGAGAGAAGCAAACAGCTTTTAGCTGAGGTTGGCCCTTGCCGTGCTCGGCAGCACTGTCGGCTGTGGCCCTGCGCCTTTGAAGGTGCCACGTCTGCGCTTACCACTGTCTGCTCTGCAGCTGCAGTAAAAGCCTGTCCCAGCTCAAATGCAGCACTGGGGATCAAAATTAACTATTTAGCCTAGTAAAATAAACCCCAGGCCTTCAGGTCAACTCAGCATATGTATCCAAACTACTGACAGCTTCCTTATGGTTGGCACCTAAGCACAGTGGCTTCATCTTTTGTAAAAGGGCAGGGAAGACTCACTGGTAATATTGCACGGTTTAGAGGGCTATATAGGATGCTTTTTAGAGGCATCATAAATACATAAGGCAGCTTTATTTGGGAATACTTTATTCTTGAAAATGGACATTCAAACTGTCCCTTCGGGTTTTCCAGGAATTGTTTTTTGTTGATACTTCATGAGACATTCGTGGCACCATAATTTAGTATCATTTTAATGGGATAGATGACGTGCAAGCATATGCATCTGAGAAGTCTGGGTTTCTCTTTGTTCTTGTCTTTTGCCCAGGCTAAAGTCATTTATACCAGAAAAGAACAACCAGAAGACTTTTGCATTTCATGTTGGTTTTGTTTATTTCAGTTTTATGCAGGGTTGTGCAACAGAATCAACATCATAGATCAGACAGTTGTGTAATGGTAGTGCCTTGAGATTCCATCACTATCTTTCCCTTCATAAGAGCAGTTAATAAAAACCATTCCTCAATATCTTAGAATATATGGTACGCATTTGCAGATAAATCTGAGCATATCTCCACCCTCCTTCCTGCTTGCAGCACCTCTGTTCCCCACCAAAAGAAATACCCATCTGACAACTCTGCAAAGGAGTAACCACTCTCTCCAGCATTTTACTTGCTTCAAGATTTTTAATTAAAGTTTTAAATCTTTGTTATCCTTCATTCCATTTGGCAGGCTGAGTTATAACTGTGTCAGCTGTGCTTGTCAACTCCCCAGAGCCAGCCTAATGCACATTAGTCAACTCAGCTTCATATGAGGTCATGCAAAGCCTGCAAATTATCACTTTTGTACTGGAGAGAATTTGTGGTCGTATTTTAAAGTGTTGTCTTGGTCTGCAGTTATCTACAGTGGTGGAGGAGCGAGCCTGATACTATCCTGAGCAATTCATAAATGTGTCCTTCCTGTGGACTTGGCTCCTTAGCAATGTGAAGCAAAGCCATCCAACTTTTTTGTTGAGCTGGAAGCATTTCCTTGAATTGATGTTCTCCCAAGAATTTCCATTTATACTCATCCTGGGGGCGCTAGTTACTAACACTAACACCTGGTACTGTGCTTCCTTGGGTGGTGAGGTTTAAAGCATCCTGACCAGGCATAACTCGTTCCAGTCCCACCTAGTCCTGCCTGTGACACATGGTATTCAGGAGGTGTGCAAGACCATAGCTGAGTGTGGCTTTTCTCTCCCCTCTTCTTCAGCACTTCCCCTCACAGCAATATGAGCATTCACATGGCAGGGGTTTCCTACCCCAGCTTTTGTGGCTGTTGGCCCCTACGATATCCCAGGATACTGGTTAGATCTGTACTGCACACACAGTTCAAGCCTGAGCCCGTGCTTGAGGAAATCCAATGCCTGATCCCTCATCTCACATCTCCCTGCAACAAGGATGTGCTGGGTACAACATCACAGACCCAGTCACATGCTGTGTGGCACAGCCAGTGTCAGACAATTAGTCCTAGGCAGCCATAGAATTCCACAGAACTTAAGAGAAAATTAAACTGTGCTGGGAGGTTTTATGCTTCTGACTATCTACAGCAATTGGGAAAAAGATGAAAGAACCTCATCCTTGTTTGCCTTTTTAAATAAGAATCCCCCTTGCTTGGCTTCCAGAGCTCTCTGGCTCTATTACCACTTCAGCTGAGACAGCAGGAGAGAGGGATAAGAAAAAATGTTGATGGGAATTTTCAGATCATAAGCTATTTTCTCCCCAGCTACAAGAACTGAGTTTTCAGCCAGAGATTCAGGCTTGTTTTGGCACACATGGCTTTGTGGATTAGTTCAGAAATTGGCTTTAAAGAAACACCTGGAAGGATGACGAATGGTGGCACTATGGCTTTGGCATTGCAGGGCTGCAAGGAGCCATCCATCATGGGAAGGATCTTCCAGGCATTTCAGGACCCAGTCCTTCTAGCAAGGCCCCACGATTAAAAATATTGCATTGTGCACCTAAGATAATCAAAACATAGAACAGATGTTCATCCTGTCCTCTGCTCATTTTATTGCTTTTTAGTTTATGTCATGCCCAAATGAACTTTTTATTAGAGAGTTCTTAATCATGTTTGGACTCAAATGTCCTCTGTCCTCTGTCTCTATTTTCTTTGAACGCCTGTTTTTAGAAAATAATCTTTCCCTGAAACACATGGAAAAGGAGTGATTTGCAAAACCTCAGATACTGTAATTAAGAACCAAGAGCAGCTGACCTAAAAAAGCAAGAGCAAAATATACAGTCAATTGTTAAACATAAATTACTCCATAATTAAGTCAAATTGCCTCATAACAGAACTAGCTCTTTCCCTTGCCCATTACTTGGGCAAAAATCATACTGAGGGAGTTTATACATGGCATATTCTTCCACTAAGAAGTTTATAATGTTGTGAAAGATAGTATCACAACAAAAAAGGTTTATGTGGGCTTAGATTCAAGTGCTGGTCTCAGGAAAGCAATGTGTTCAGAGTATGTCCATGTGAGGGGCCGGAGCCAGCTGGTGTCTCACTGCTGTGAAAGGGATATTTCCTCCTTCTCCACCCCAACCTCTCCCTGCCCCACTCACAGTTCGATGCAAAAAGTGCCTGGTTACCTCAGCTCCAGGCACACCATCACTGACTGGAAGACCGTCAGGTTGGACATTCCTTAGCAGCCCAACTGGCCAGACCTTCACAGCTGGCGCAAAGCCTTCAGAATTAGAAGGGCTGCATGTAGTTACAGCAGTTCAGGACCACAGAGGTCATAGAGCCAGGTGAGCTACAGACAAGTAACAGAGAGTTAACAAGGACCTTCCCTAGAGTTTGCCAAAGGAGTCACCTCTGCTCACAGTATAATCGTGGCCAGTGGTGACAAAAAAAGAAAACAGGCTGAGCTGCTGTTTGGTTTTCTTCAGATTTTGAACAAGGGCAACAGAAATCACTAGTTCCCAGGTTAAATTGCCTTGGCTCACAAACTGTTTTTGGAGGACAGACTCCTGGGAGGAAAATGTGAATATAAACCAAATCAATATACTGCTCTGCCAGGGTCTCCTCTGGGAGATGATAGAAGCTTTCAAATTCACTTCAATAGAGAAGGGACTGTAGCAGAAATTCTCTCCTATTGACCGATTCAGCTTATATAAGCTATGTTTAGTTTTACAGCACTGTCTTTTTCTCGCTTTCTGGCTTCACTTTATGTGAGTGGGGCAATCACAGCCATAAAGTTACTGTCATCAGTGCCCTTAACATGTCAGGGAACAGCACAGCCAGTCTGCCCCACAGCAAGACAGAAATGTGCGGTTGAAAGGCACTGGCATCTTCCACAGAGCAACCCCTTGGCCTGGATCCCTGTGGGTGTTCATGCAAGGCAGTGGAGGCATCCTTTGGATGTTGATCTCAAGGAAAAAAAAGCATTATTTCTATTACAATTGAAAGATACTTTTTGTATATATATCTGCACTAACTTCACCAGTTGCAGTTAAATTAGTCAATTAAATGTTCTTTGTATTTCACTAAGGTACTAACGGACCTTGCACCTGCTTGCAGAGTTTAGCTGAAAAAATGTATCTTAAAATTAGTTAACAAGTTCCACAGAGGGAAAGGACTACATGCACTTTAAGAGCATGCTGACATGTGGTCCCCAGAAGACCATTTGGGGTGTTTTGGGGTGGAAAGATCCTCGGGAGGTCACCAAGTCCAACCTCTTTCCTCCTCAGAGCAGCGCTGTTGGCCAGCACTGGTTCAGATCAACCAACACAGGTATCTTGTGCTTTCATCTCTCAAGGACACTCCTTGATCCTTCCTGGAGAGAGGGGGATGCACTGGGGGGTTACTTACATACACCATGTTCAAGCTGTGAGGTGTTTTCCTGAGGTGCGTCGAGTTAAGAGCTAAAGCTCAACATGCAGCCATCTGGGAGATTTATAGAAATACTTTTTCTTTGTACACCTTTCCGGCCCTCGTTTCTGAGGTCTCTCTGAGGGCCCTCCGTAACATAAATGCTCATAGTCACTGCTCTTACTTTAAAGTCCATGTGAGCTGCTGTGAAGTCAGCATTTCTCCACTCGCTGCCTTCAGGTCCGGCTCACTTGAGGGGTGACATTCACACAGTCTTCATTAGTGCTCTGAATTTCTCCAATAAAATGACCCTAGGTAGCTTCAGAGAATCAACATACAACACCCACAATGTATTTCTTTCACACATATTAAACAGGGCTTATATTTGCCCCATCCCAGACCAGACAGTCATCCAAAGTCTTTTCAGCAATAGTGAAATCAATGAAATGGCCGCTGTTCTATGTCCCTGGGATGTAGAATAATGGTCTGTGTGCAAAGTAACTATAAATGGTGTCGCTCAGAAAGTGGAAGCCTCAGCCTGAAATTCCCTCCACTCCTGCCACAGACTTGGAGCCTGCACACCCCTCTTAAGACACCCCAGGTACTCACATTTCGGGCCGGGGATACTTGGCTGCTTGAGGCTGCTGCATGGCCCACCCTGGAGCTCAGCATGCACCACAGACCCTATTCCTGCTGGAGAGGGCCATAAAGCTTTCACCATGTCCAGCAGCAACCAGCCATATCACACACCTCACAAACTTGTGTTAGGGCTCAGAAAAGCTGAAAGAGTTTAAAAAGCACTGGTTACTGTTCTCCCAAGGTGCCATCCAAAAAGAAGAAAATCCGCATGACACCCATGTTTATCTACAGTACTTAAAGTTAACAACTAAAAGAAAGATACATAAGAGTTCAGCAAATGTATTGATTTCTGACACAAGTGTTGCAAAATCCCTATCATAGTAAATTACCATCTGCCAGCTTCTTGTATGATTGGAAGGATAAAATCAGCCTTTTCTAGATCGTGAATTAAAATGTTAATTTCAGATAAATGCAGACAAGGGAATTAATCTCTTACGTGCTCCTCTGCTGTGCAGTCTTACACATACAGTACCAAATGGTACCACTAACAAGATCAGAAATGACAATGCATTCCTTAAAATGTGGAGCTGGTGTCATTTCAGCGTGAAGTGGCTGGCTTGATGCATTGCCCTGTATCCCAGGTAATGCCTACTGAGGGTTTCTCTCTGCTTTGTTTCAGAACCACGACCGCACATGTATCGCGTGCAGAATCATCTACCGCTCGGACGAGCACCACCCACCCATCCTGCCCCCCAAGGCGGACCTGACCATCGGGCTGCACGGAGAGTGGGTGAGCCAGCGCTGTGAGGTGCGGCCGGAGGTGCTCTTCCTGACTCGGCACTTCATCTTCCACGACAACAACAACACCTGGGAGGGCCACTACTACCACTACTCCGACCCCATCTGCAAGCACCCCACCTTCACCATCTATGCCAAGGGACGCTACAGCCGGGGAGTCCACTCATCCAAAGTCATGGGTGGCACAGAGTTTGTGTTCAAAGGTAGAGTGGCTTGATACAATGCGGGGGGAAGTAGTTATGGACCAGAGGAAAGTTTGCTCATAACAACTTGGTTGCTGATGATTTCATTTTGTGGTTTTCAGGAGTTTGTCATTTCTTGGGAAGTGTGCAGGCATTGTGTGAATGCCCAGCCAAACTATAGAGCTGCATGGCATTTCACACCACTGAAGCAATACTCATTTGAGGCAGAGGTCTTTAAGTACACACAAGAAAATAAGACTTCACATTACTAAGTGATCTTGGAGTCCAGTGGCCAGACTTCAAGCCTCTAAGAGAAGTGGTTAGATCTGTATCCTAGGGCTCCTTCAGTAGAGAGAAAAAAAGCATCTTCAGAAGGCGTTTCAGATCTGAAGCAGTATAAATAATTTTCTGTGGAAGACAGATGCAGCAGCGTGCATTTTTTCATATGCTCTCAAGGGGCCCTCAAGCAAATAAGGGTGTCCCTAAAGACAACTCTGATCAAAGCCGCCAGAGCAAAGACAAGATGTATCCAACCCAAACCCGTCGGGTACTTTGGAAAGCAGCTCTCGGTGGTGACGCCACCCGGGTCCCTGCGGCTGAGAAGCCTTGCTGTGCAAACAGCCCCATGGCACCCTACTTAAAAAGAGCTCAGAGGCCTGAACCACTCACACAAACAAACATCTCCAAAACACAACATCCCACCATGGCACCAGCCCCAGTGGAGCCTCTGGTAGCCTCAAGCCCTCTCTAGGCTCTTCTCCTCCTTATTTCAGTTACCACATGAGAAGCGTAAAGCATCTTGCATGGGTCTAATTTAGAAAAGCATCTGATTAGAAGAAATAATTTACTAATCTGAGTTTTTTATAGGAGGTGGGAGATACCCTTGCCTGTCAGAACTTTGGCTCTTTAGAGCTGCATGTGCAGCATGTCCCAGCTCAGCTCCTGGGGTGAAATCCAGTTTTTGCTTGCATTTCTGGTTTATGCTATGCCAACTTACCTTACAGATCAAGGTCACTAATTTGGTTTAGGTAAAACTTTCAGGTTCAATTTCTATAAATTACCTTTTACACCAGCTAGAGTAAATAATGAGAACTGTAGAGCCATTGAGTCAAATGGCTGTTTATAAAAGCTCAGGAAAAGCTCCCAACAAATCTTACTATAAAATGATCTGCAAGAGAATTTGGGATTTTGGTATGTTGGGAGGCATGAGGGCTGGTTATTTGCTTCTGTTTTGGTCAGCACCAATCCATTCAGATCCCCTTTTCTTGATATACAATGTCAAACACACACCAGGAAAAATCTCTATTCAGGTTCTGCACTCTCATTCATTTTGGCTTTTCCCAACTTTTTTAACTTGGCTGGAAAATGAAACTTTATGTGCCTTAAACTCCTTTAAAATACTGGCAGATTAGAACTGAAGAAGCTGCAGCAATTCTACATTTGATACTGCAAGCTGCAGCCAATATTTAGAGATGAGGAAAAACATCTCTCTGTAGGTCAGCTATATTTTATAATTCATGCAAAAAAGGACAGGTAATATAAGATGATAGTGCAACTGTGGTGTTTCCCAAATTTCCCAATTGGAACTAAGTATTTTATTAGATTTACAGGGTAGCAAATGTTAAGAAATGATGAAAAATATGTGATAAATACTCCACTTACGGATTAATACAGATGGTAATAAAACATGAGTAAAGTTTTATTGTTTCCTCTTTTCCCTATCTCCTAGTATAACCAACCAGGCTTTATCTGTAAAGGATTGTCTGGAATTTATGAAAAGCTCTGCTTAATCTCTGGCTGAGATACGTGGCCATCAGGTTTTCTTCAACTGAGTTGGAGGGGGGTTGTTCTGTGCAAAAAGCAATTTTTGCACAGACAAAGTCAAAGACATAAAATGATGTTCATAGATTTGCTGGCCACATCTGTAATGTGAAAAACTAATTTAAGAAGGAACAAGGGGAGACAATTTTGATTTAACAGGTGTGCCCCAATCTGCATGTTGGCTTTGCTTTTGTTTTTGTTCCTCTGCTAATAGTTCTCCTCTTCCTCTCTCACAGTGAATCACATGAAGGTCACTCCCATGGATATATCCACAGCCTCGCTGCTCAATGTCTTCAATGGGAATGAGTGTGGAGCACAGGGATCCTGGCAGGTTGGGGTTCAGCAGGACGTCACCCACACGAACGGCTGCATCGCGCTCGGCATCCGCCTGCCTCACACCGAGTACGAAATCTTCAAGATGGAGCAGGATGCCCGGGGCAGGTACCTGCTGTACAATGGCCAGAGACCGAGCGACGGCTCCAGCCCCGACCGACCCGAGAAAAGAGCCACTTCCTACCAGATGCCTTTAATTCAGTGCGCCTCATCAGTACCCAGATCTGAAGAGTCACCAGAGGAGAATAAAATCAGGCTGTATAGCAGCAGGGCACCGGAAAAATATCCCAGCGCCCCAGCTCTTGCTTTGTTGTTTATTTGTACTGTGTCATATTGGGACATTCTCAGCTAGGAGCGAGGAAAACTTATTTTTCATGACTACAAAGCCAGGATTCCACCAGACTGGGGTTTGTTTTTCTTCAGAGAGAAAGGGACATTTATTTTCTTGATGCACTTGAATGCCTGAGAACTGTTGTTCTTTTCCTTACTTCCCTCTTCCTCCTGGAATCCTGAACGGCACTCGTTTGATGTTTGTGCTTTGAACTTCATCCAGTCTGATCCCTGGCCTGACACGACTGCACAAAAGTAATTGCACTTTAGGACTGCAGACTTCTGGGGGGAGGGAGGGGGTCTCCTTTTATTTTTTTTTTTTAACTGCTGGGATGAACTTTATGATCCTGCTTCAGTCATCTCTGCCATCTTACTGTTGTGGTACTCTTATCCCCAATGCCCGGTTTCTCATCAGAATTTAGCTCTGGGGAAGGGCTCGGTATTGTGCCAGTACTGTGATAGCAGCTTCCCCCTCTGACTTCACAGCTCTGATGTAGATATGTATATAAGGAGGAAACCCACAAAGATTTATCTTGCCATTATCTCACAGCTCATAATACAAAAAGAATCAGCAAATCAACAGCCCTCTGTTCAAAAAGTGCTAAATGGTTGATACCCCTAATTAAAAAAAATACTCCAAGTAATTTAAGCTATTTTTACAATCATTAAGTTGTAAAAATAACCAGTGGTTTAGTATTTTCTCATTCAATTAACTTAGCTATGTAATTGCTTCGAGGCCTCCCTTTGTATCTAGCGAGTAGTTACAACCAAGCCCCCTCAAAGCCAGCCAGCACCAGCAATTTTCCTGTCGGATGCACAGAGTGCAGGTAAGCTGCCAATACAAGGCTGCAGGAAAGACTTATCTTTCCGTATTCCTGAGGCCTTACATACTCCATGTGCAGTACTTGTGTCAGCCGGGTGGGCAGAGTAAAGCAAGTGGGATCTAATGTGTTCTGCAGCCCTATTTAGCAGCTTCTTTTTAGTCACGTGATCTCATGTAAGAACAGGAAAGGGTTACAGGAGCAAGCACACCGTGGTCCCTGGTAGAGCAAGAAAGCAGCTGGAAACAGACCCACAGATGGAGAGCCACCGGCCCAGTGTTACAGAGGGAGGAGCAAGAGATGCACTAATGTGACCACATCCTTCCTTTTCTCCTTGATGAGCTGTCCCAACACATGCCATGGTTTCATAGAGCTTAAATCAGCATTGGTTTGGGGACACACTGCTGGGAAGGTGGATAGACACAACCCTCCAAGAGCATTTGTCAACTAGAGCCTGCCCTGGAAACTCTCAGGTTTCCCTCAGTGGTGAATACATCCTTTTGTGCACTGATGCAAATCAGAGCAGACTCTGGAAGCAGTAGGGGAGATGTTTAAGGCCAGCAACGAGTTAGAAGTTCATAGGTGAACCATGCTCCCCTGCTTTAATGGGGAGTGAACTGAGGGTATAGCTTAACCTTGCAGTGTTTGGGCTATGGCTTTTACTGATGTACACGTTTTGACTCACAGGAGGAGCAGGAACATCTGTAAGAAACATAAGGAGTAAGGTTGTAGCGTTTCTTCACAGTATCAGCAGCTGCTAGCTGCCCAGCCCAGTACTGTCAGAAAAAGAACCTTTAATGTATTATTTTCAGTATCCTAGGAAAAGTATGTTTTGAATGAAGGTCTTTACATACTGAGTCTTCATACTGACTACTATAGCAAAAGCATTCCTTGAAAACATGGATGTGAGTTTCCTCAGAGTTGGAACAGAATCAGTTCACCTGGTTTTGAGACAGCAGGAAGACAGAGGGAAGGAGCGGTATCACAGACTTGCTGCCGAGTCAGATTACATCTTTCATATTTTTTCCTCAGACAAATGAAAATCACAGAAAACTGTAATTTGAGAGTCAGGAATGGAGCTCAGGTTGGCTCAGTAGTCACCAGAGAAAGTGTGTATCCGTACATCTGATGTCAGATCCTCCTTCAGCCGGTTGGAAGGATCTGAAAGCCAACTCACGGATGAACAACAGCTGTTCTGATCAGCATTTCTTGATGGTTTTCTGTTCCATGCAGTCAAACCTACTAGAAGAGCCGGCTCTGGATCCGTTGCTGGTGGGGGGCACAGTTTTAACTAGAGGGTCAAGAAGGAGACAGAATGCCTCTGACAGAGTAGTTACGAACCAGCATGGAATTTGGTTTTCTCTAGATTGAGTTTTGCAGTCAGCAGAGTGACAGCAGCATATCTCTAACTGGGTTACTGAGCTGTTACAGTCAAACAAGTCCCCTAAGTACCTGCTTCGTTTCTATTTGAGATCTAGCGGCATGAGTGAATTCACACTAGTTTTTATTTTAAAGAGGATGGGTATTGTGTGACATTCCTTAGATCACACAAGACAAGCTGCGTTCACTACCACCAGCCATTCCCATGTGGTCCTATCTCTGATAAAATATCCATGGTTAGGAGTTGTCAGACCATGTCCCTTGCCTGTGCAAGTGCCACACACAGCTCAATCCCAGCTGAAATCTGCACATGCTTGTGATGCAGGATGGAAGCAAAGACCAAAGGAACTGTTCCACAGCACAATTTTCTATACTCACCGGGGCAATCATCTACAGTTTGTTAGTGCTTTGTGGCTCCTCTGTAAATTGCCTAATGTCAAAAATGTTACAACAGTTTCAAGAGAAAGATCTGTCTAGTTATAAGCTCTAAAAGCACATTCATGTCTCAGCTGTTTTGAATCACAGACTTGCAAAGGTCTAGGTTTTCCAAGGTTTATGGTTAGACTACATGAAAATGTGACTCACTGTACAAATTGTACAATCAATGCTCTTTTTTTCCCTGTCATTTAAAAACACTTAAAAAGGAAGTATTTTAAAAAGGTCTTCACAATGCATTATATGAAATCTGATTGGGGACCTCTGTAGGTTTTTTGTAGTGTTGACCAGAAACATAATTTTATGATCTGGGTTCTTAGCATATGCTGCACCAGCTTCCCTCCACATGCCTATATATTTTTTATTTTTCTTTTAGCCAGTACAAGTCAAGTTGGACAAAGCTGTAAGTCTTCAGAGTGCATAGTTTATGTGCTAGTCCATATTTTCTGCAAGGCTTCTCCTTGCTTGCAGGCACAGAACGAGGAGCTAAGCTTACCCCCTCTTTTGGTTTCATCACGCACTAGATTAACTGCTGCACAGCCCCACATACATATGTGACACAATATATTCCATTCATTTTATTTCTCCAACCTGACCTCATGTGCTGGCAGCCCTGGCTGTTAATGAAGTTAAGCTGTAAGTGGTTTAGCAGTGGAAGACCTGAAAACTGGGTGATTTGTCCCTTGCTGAAATGCAGAAGGTTTAAAAAAAATGAATCCATTAATGTTGGTATCTTCAGTAGCTGCCAATGTTGCCAAGATAAGTGAAAGCTTTTCCCTCAGTAATATCCTATTCAAGGATCCACCTGGCAGAAGAAATAGCAACCTAAAGAAATCCTTAGGCAAATTGTTTTAACAGGCCTTATTCAAGAAATAGGACAAAAGGGATCAGAAAGGTCAAAACAAGTGTTCTTGCTCTGTTTCTATACCATTTACATATTGTGCCTGCTGCCCTGGGGTAGAATGTCATTTCTATGAACAGAAGTCTGTTTTTTAGGATATAATGTCAGTCTTGCTTGAGTCGGAGCGTGCTTGCCTAAAGTGCAGGATTTTAAAAGAAAAAAAAATCTTTTTATTTTTGTAAAGTTATAGAAGATATTTTTCTTCTCAACTATGTTCCAGATTAAACTGCTGGGGAAGTTTAAGCACTTGTTAAACTATTGATTGAAATAAAAAAAGCCTAACTGAAAAATTAAGGATTTCTTTGCCTTCATGTTAGTTTCCTGTTCTGTTGACTTTCTAACTGTAAAAAAAAAAAGTTAGGTGTCTTGGAAGAAACAGCCATAAGCCTGACTGTTGAGTAACTTATGCACAGCAAAGCTAATTTTTTACTACATACACAAGAAAACATCTTTTGTTTCAGAACACGTTTGTCACTAGGAACAGCTCTGATGGATACAGACGGGATTTGGGGTTCACAGCACATCTTCAGGTTTTCTGAAGAAAATTGTGGCTGGAGGTGCCCAGTGAGTAATGACAGCGTTGGCTTGCAAGGAGAGCGTGGTCAGAAGAGCTGTGTCAGGACAAAGGGTATGGTTCAACAGACACCAAGTATCTTTCATAAGTGAGATGTAAGCAAACAAACCAGTATTGCTGCTCTGCTATTGCATCCCAGTTGCTTTAAGGGGTACAGCCTGGGGCAAGGAGCAGGGAGGGATTGGAAAGGACACTTCTTAAAAAGAAAAACCTGAAACAAACCGTGAAGGGAAAGCAAGACACAGGATGACAAAAGTGTCTTTGCTCAGTGCTCTGCAGTTTCACTCCTGCCTCACACACAGAAAGAGGTGAAATGCAGACATTGAGCCTTCCACCACCACCATCAAAAGCTTTGGAGCTGACCAGTTCCTGAGTTTTCCTAAGTGACTCAGGAGATCCCTGAAAGATGAGTTCTGTTTTCAGGAAGTGTGCCCTAAATTACAAGGTACTCCAAGCGCAGTAGCCACAGCCTGTGAAGTGGCCTCCTTTCCTCACAAAGCGGTGAGTATGGATGGATTCAGGCAATTTATTGCAAAATTCTGCAAGATTCTGCTTGGCATAATTTACTCAGTCCTGACACAACAGGGAAGGACAGGTAATAAAAACCAGCACCACTCATTCTGGTTCATTCCGTTTCATTAATTTTCCATACCTTTTCCACTTTCTATAAGTATTTTTGTCGTTTCAGTCTTCTCCTCTAGTGTAATCACTTTGGATTTTTTTCATTGCCATTTATTGTCAGCAATAAATAATAATAAGGAGCTTCACTTTTGTATCAGGTGGAGATGAACAGAGCTTTGAGGAATCATACCATGGGTACCCTTAATAGCCAAGGCAGAAGTGCTGTTGGCCTGAGCAATTATTTGTCAGGAACCCTCTGCCCATCCATCTTCTCCACAATTCTGTTCCAGGGTATAGGACCAGTCCATGGGATGGATTCTAGCTAAGGTAGTACCAAGCCCTGAGGACAGTAATTAATTCCTGCATGTCATCCAATAATGGGAACTGCCCATGATCACCACCTCAAAGCAGGCAGACATCCTTTCCCATGGGAACCACAAGCTACTTGTCTGCTGCCATTTCCAAGACAGTCTGTTGGAAAATGAGAAAGCAAGCTGCTCAGGGTAGTGCTGTCTTCAAATAAATAAATGAAAAAAGCTGGGAGAAAAAAAGTTTATGCTTGGGGATGTTGGGCATTAGATCTCCTAGATTAACACACAGTAAAAAAAAAAAAACAGGATCAGACCTATATACTTTCATCCAAAGGACAGATGCTTGCTGGACAGACACATGCCTTATGAATTTCTTCAAATAACTTCCCAACTACTGGACCATTTTGCTCTTAGCACCAACCAAAGACCAAAAAAATAATCAAAATTATGTATGGGCATCAGATTTATTAACTGCCCTATATGAGACCCCACCTGCATCTGGAGTGCTGCATCCAGCGCCGGAGTCCTCAGCACAAGAAAGACATGGACTTGTTAGAGCAGGTCCGGATGAGAGCCATGAAGATGATTAGAGGGCTGGAGCACTTGTCCCGTGAGGAAAGGCTGAGGGATTTGGCACTGTTCACTTCAGAGAAGCCTCCAGGGACACTTTATTACTGCCTTTCAATACGTAAAAGAGATGGGGATAAGAAAGATGGGCGCACACTGTTTAGCAAGACCTGTTGCAACAGGACAAGGGGCAATGGCTTTAAACTGAAGGATGGTCGATTTAGATTGGATATTAGGAAGAAATTCTTTACTATGATGGTGGTGAGGCAGTGGAACAGGTTGCCCAGAGAAGCTGTGGATGCCCCATTCCTGGAAGTGTTCAAGGCCAGGTAGGATGGGGCTTTGAGCAACCTGGAAGCAGATGATCTTTAAGGTCCCTTCCAACCCAAGCCATTCTAGGATTCTCTAAGGCATTGCTGGAAACAACCGCATCTTCCAGCAAACGCTACAAACGATAGTTTCAACACTACAAACAAGAGACACTCAAGCCCTCAGACACTCGCCACTTTCCGGGAGGCGGGAGCGGGGCCCTGGATCCGCCCGGCCCGGGCTGTCCGGGAGGCGGGAGCGGGGCCCTGGATCCGCCCGGGAGCGGCGCGGGCCGGGGGCACAGCGCCATCTGGCGGCGGGAGCCTGCGGAACGCCGGCTCCCCTCACAGCGTCCCCCCGCCAAAATCCAGCGGGAACACGGCGAGGGGAGAGGGGAGGAGAGGGCCCAAACCCTGCCAAGCCGTGAGGCTCTCTCCCCTTTATCAAGCACAAGCAGCAAAAAACCCCCAAAAACTTGAATGAGTAACGAAGCCAGTTTCTCTACGGAGGCCGTGGTTTTAGCGTACAGAAAATAAAACATCCATCTTTTCAAGCCAGTTCACAAGTGTTCCCTGAGGGTCAGAGTAACACTACAGTTTAATTCCACATGATGCTGTCTCCTTACCAGAGGGGCGCACCATCCGTGGGAGCAGTAGTGATAAGTGAAATCAGGAATTACACTCAGAAAAATGTCAAGTTACGCTTTGAAAAGCTAGGAAATGCCAAAATGAAGCTTTGCCCCTGCAGCCTTCATTGAAGCCCCTCTTGCATGCCCAGTGCCATATGATCAGAGCAAAACTTGTTGAACCTATGCACTAAACGATTCCCTTCTCCACACTCTGCAAGGAACACAGGGGAAATGATTACATGGTCTAAGCTGTACCAATCACTTCTGCATTTATGCATTTCCCATAGAAGGAAAATACTGTTACTAAACTGCCAGCCTTGCATTGCCTCAACATATGACCATCTGTCCATATTCCAAATCTGTCCAGAAATATATATATATAGGTAGCAACTGAAAATTGTAATGATATATATACAGCTAATATGAAAGTACTTTATCCAGGGAATTACCAAATTTTTTAATGAGGAGTATCACACACTCAACTAAAACTAAGAGCTACATAAACTCTCAGATGCACTAAATATGGGGGGAAAAAATAACTGAATTTTGACAGATACACTATAATTTTAAATCTTAAATTATTATTGTCTCACCCTGTTATAAAAGCAAGTGCTTTAGTTTCCATGATTCTAACCAGGATTAGGAGGTAACTATCCATGTATGGTGACACAGAAGGGAGCATACAGGACTTAGGGGCCATCAGGCATGAGACTGGGAAGGATCTCCTGTAAAAGTAAAAAATCTATACTTAAATTTCTTAAATATAAAATTGCTTTTGCATTTACAGCAGAGACCTGTGCACTTCACAGAAGCAGCAGCAACTGCTCCTGGATGTTGGAAATTTGCCTTGTGTGAGCCTTCTCCTGCTTAAGCCTCATGTTTCTCTTTGAAGGTCTCAAATTAACACTTGCAGAGGCTCAGAGTGCATTTCAGAGGAGTTTCGGATGAGATGGCTCCAATTTGGCAAGAAGGAAGGAAGTGTTTTTGCACCCGGCCACCCTCAAAATCAGCAATTTTAAAGTAACTCAAAAATTAGGAGCAGCTGAAGGAAGAAAATGGATTAGAGGCAACTGAAGCAATTACAAATGTATGATACAATGCGAAGTCCTCTAGAAAGCCAGTCTGCTGTAACCACCACCCACATACAGGCATCCCAGAAAGATTGGTGTTCATGGCTCAGATGTAAATATGAATATACAGAGACACACAGAATGGTTTAGCACAACCCCTTGTCATGGCTGCCCACAGGGCAGCTAATGCTGGTGTGGCTCACCTAACGCATGCCGCTGTGTGTGCAGAGCACCAGAGGACTCTGATCACACACTGCTGTTCCCTGCTGCTCCCCCTGAGCAGTAGCCAAGGAAATCAGGAGGCCCCTTCCATACACTGCTGGTTTACTTTTGATTAGCTGCTTCATTTCTAAGCCTCTGCTGCCACAAATGCAACCTCTACACTCCTCACAAAATGGATTTAGAAACCCATGATTTATAAAAAAGCACTGGTCTTACAAGAAGCTTTGAGCTTGATTTTAGCTACTCTGAACAGCAGACCCCTCCCATCTGTTTGCAATAATCGAACCATTAGTGTTTCTGAAGTGCCTGAGCAGAGCAGATCAGAGACGTGAGGATGCACAACATGCAGGATTATACTTTCTTCCAATTTTTAGCATTTTTCACCCCGTTTCTTAGCAGGTTTCTTGCATCACCCATTCCTGTTCCCTGGTAGATCAAGCAGTCTCACCTCCACACCCCCTCCATGAGCTTACTCTGGTGACAGCTCTTGCCCCCACTGTGCCTGCCAACCTGCTCCCTTGTAGCCCGCTCATCTCTCACCCCATTGCTGACAAGAGCGGGGTCACCGCCAGCAGCTGCCAGGGTGTTTGATCTGTGCCCGTGTTCACAGCTTGGCAAGGATGCCAGCACTAACTGGTCCAACAGCAGCAAGAAGAACAGGTACCTTTCCAGCTTGCCACGCAGGCTTGCCCAGGCTGGGAGACTCAATTTAAATGTCTTTCATCCGAGCTCTAATCTTCCTTTAATTGGAGGTAATTGGTATCTGTGAAACACACACCTCTCTATCAAATGTGGCTTGAACTAGATTTCAAATTCACACAGGGAACAGCAGCATAAAAATGCTGCAATCACATAAATCTTGTCTCTTTGTCTCTTTTAAGTCAGGTTTTTCCACAAATACGCTGACCTTCCTTTGCCATTGTAACCTGGTTCCTGTGGAGGCAGGATGAAGAGATTATTTCACCTAATCAGGAAGGCAATCTGTTCTCATTTTCTTGAAGCTGGGATGTGAAATGAGAGGCCCAAGGGCTAAAGTATTTCAAGGTATTCAGTGCAGTCTGAAAGCACTGCCATGAAGCTGAAGGCTGCACTGGAAATCTGAGGTTAGACAATCCTGGGCATGAATAAAATTAAAATC
>QWTY01052725.1:0-12741 GCA_008033365.1 Pseudorectes ferrugineus | reverse complement strand
TGTCCAGTTCTGGGCTTTCCAGGACAAGAAAAAGTGGGACATGCTGAAACAGGTCCAGTGAAGGACCACTAAGACAATTAAGGGACTGGAGCATCAGATGGATGCGGTGAGGTTGAGAGAGCTGGGATTGCTTAGCCTTGAGAAGAAAATGCTCAGAGAGTTTGCTGAGTCTTCATCCTTGGAGATACTAAAAACTCACAAGGCACAGCCCTGAGCAGCCTGTTCCAGCTGACCTTGCTTTGAGAAGGCCTGGCCTGTTCAGGCATCAGCGACACTCATTAGTACACATCACTTCCATGGGATCTGGCTATCAGTTTCTCTCTCTGTGTAATACCCTGCTCTGAATATCATCTTCTCTTCATTTGAACTATCATGGCATCTGGCTACTTGATTGGCTACCTTGAAATTTTCTTAAGGATCCTACTACCATGGTTTCTCAGTACCTGTTTACTGTCTGACCTATGACTGAAAAGGCAGAAATCTCCTCCAGCTGCCCTAGCAGCACCATGATTCCAAACAAGTCTGCTCGTTTTCTGGACAGTGACTCTGTACAACTCATTGTATGGTTCAAATGAAAAGGAAATTATACAAATTAAAAGACAAAATGTGTTAATGCAATATATACAGGTCTCTGGAAACACAATAGCACCAAACTTGGCAGGCAGAAACCCAGCCTTCTAGCCATGCTATTCACATAGCATATTTCTTTAAGTCCACAGGACCTGTCAAGAGAAGAAGTGACAATGATGAATAATGCATTCTTGTTAGTGATACCATCAGCTCAACCTTCTACACAGACAATTCACTCTTCCTTCAGTCTCAAAAGGCTGTTCCTGGGTCTGCTTGCAGGCTTCAGAGACCCTTTGAGAAATTACTTAATAAGTCAGAGAAGTCAGAGGGCATTCTTTTTCTGTGGAAACTAAAAGGAAAAGAGCCTCCCTGGCTGGGTTCCGTGGGGGTGATGGAAGAGGGTGGTGAAGGAGCAGCTGGAACATCACTTTGTGGTACAGATGACTGCAAGTTTCCATCTATTTGGGGATGCTGACAGGCCCTATGCCACCTACTTACTTAGTCAGATTTGGCCACTGCTGATACTCAGATATGAGGAGACACTGGTACAAGAAAACAAGTGTCCTGCAAGCTCAGCAGGGGCTGTGTGCAAAGCCCCAGGGAGCACCTGGTGGGCCATCAGGTTCAGCAAGTGTTTATCAGCAAGGGACTCTGAGCAAGGGCTTGGTCTCCACGAGACTTGTTCACCACTTTGTGCTTGAGAGACTTGCAAGCTGTGCTCCTGCCCGCACTGAGCCAGCCTCAGCTCCTGTAACACATGCCCTAGCAGGGAGCTGGCTGCTTATTTCCGTTTATGGAACACAGTCCCTCCCAAGCCTCCATCCCTCAGCCGCACCTGGCAACACACAGTGTCCTTTTTGGTCCCTCCTCACTCTTCCAAACCAAGCTCACACAGACTGTTCTCAGCTGCCCTTTCTTGCTGCTCATGACTCCCCTGATTGGAGCCATACAGTGGCTAACTACAGATACGCTCTGCATTTGAACATATGCCCACAATGCCAATCCGAGCCCCTGGCCTGTCCTAGTGGGCCAGCTCAAGAGTGGAACGCAATCACTTGGAGACCTGCAGCCACCCTGCTTGTCTAGCTGCTGGAAAATGCCTAATTTTCCACCAGAGCACCTACAGACTCTACCACCTAGGCACGACACCCCAGCTGAACTCACCTCTTCACCGTGCGGAGCAGGGTAGATCGCGCCTCATTGTGGAAGGTGATGATGAGACTGGTGGCTGGCAAGTCGGTGTCATAGCGTACAGAAGTGCACCTGCAGCACAGGAGAGCAGAAGTGTAAGCCAAACATTAACCAGCAGTAGCCACTGCAGCAGTGCACCTGGAATTTCTAACAAGAGAGTAATATGCTAAAATCAGAATCAACACAGTTGAGCTGCAGCAAGGGAGGCCCCAGCAGCCCCTGCACCAAGGCTGGCAGAGCTTAAAAAGAACTGTGCCTGTTGAAAGTGTTTGGAGGCTGTGATACCTAAACTCACAAAGCTGCATGCTAAGGAGGCCATGTGGGTTTTATAGTGAACCAAGTTTCAACGTCATGGACTCTAATCCCTGGATTTACCTGTGATTCACATAAAATCTTGTTTATTCATGCACAGGACATGCACATACTAAGGATGCACACCCAGGCACTGCTGTATATAAAGTACTTCAAATTCTTTGGACACTCAACTTTACAGAAAGGAAAGCACTAGCTAGGGCTATGATCTCCACTGGGGAGCTGCTGAGGCTCAACACTAATAGCCCCACTGGCAATGAAGAGCAACCCCTTCTATCGTCTCATCTGACTTTGTAATGTTAGGTACATACATACATTCTCACACTCAGAACCAAGGATTATCTTGCACCAGGCTGCTTCTCCCTGTGGAGTACAAAGTTTCTGTGAGGGGAACAACTCACAGATGTGAATCCTGAATCCAATTCTGGCAGATGCTAAGCATGGCAAATTTGGGCTGACCTGCTCCTCCGAAGTGTCTGCCTTCTTAACTTCCAGACAGTGTCAAACTGTAGTCAGTCTGCTCTAATTCCCTGTCTGATGAAGAACCCACACCTACTTCTAATGACTCAAGGCTCTGCATAGACTGAATCTCCATCCTGAGAGAGAATACAATTCGCTTCTTAGACCCACTACTTGTACTTCCAACATTTACTTACTATTCTTTTACAGCTATTGCTAAACTGTTACTGTTTTTATCATCACTTTCAATCCTACTGGTTTATGACTTTTTCATTGCAATGTTTTATTAAGTGGACAGCAGCTTCATACAGCAATTTTCAAATAAAGAAACCTTGATAAAGACTAAAGTGGAAAATATGAGAACAGACATGAGACAGACCATATTTATTATTGTTTCAAAATAACTCCATGATGTAATGCATACAAAATGTATTAAGGAATCAGGAAGTGGGAAAGCAGAAGAGGCTGGTATATGAGTTATTTGGGGAAGTTTTCCCAATGTTTCAGCATTATTACAGCATCACAGAGAACAAGGACAAGGCTCGTGCATGAAAGCTGACCCTCTCTTTGCTTTGGATCAAAGAAACAGCTACATGCTAAGTCAGAAGGAGCTTGTAGGATGTGGAGTCAAGTATGTCCATGCGCTGCATGAAGAGAAATTGATATTTTAGTGACCTACAGACTCCCCCCATTCCTTAAACAGAGAGTCAGGTCCACAATCTACCTTCTATCAGCTGAAATAAATCCTCATCCTGAGTTGCCATCCCAGCAACTATTCCAATATTGTTATAACATAAGATACTCAAACACAGATTGCTCATTCCTAAATTGCTCCCCATAAAGGGGAGAAACATGGAAATAGGTTTATTTGTTCTGATTATATCATTACTCAAGGCAATTCTTGCAAAGCTGGGTCTGAAATGGCCATACATTTGCAGGGAATAACGTACATGTTGCTGTTCTGACTGAAGTGCACAGATGAGGCTCTGCACAAAAAGCATGCTCTGCATGCCATCACAGATCAAAATAAACAATAATTCACCTTTGAAGTGGGCTGGTTTTAGGCCAGAACATGACAGCAGATTAACAGAAAACAGCAATTCTGCATGGCAGGGAGATTTGTCAGTAACATAGGACATGGCACCAGTGCCTCTGGGTCACTAGGAAGCCAATCCCAAACACTGTGCTGGAGAACAGGAGCACAAGACTTGGATCCCACAACCAAGGTCCTGACTGCTTGCCTTCACAAAGCACTCTGATGGCTGTCAGTGCTGGCAGGCTCACAAAGCTGCATGTCTCCTGGCATCCCTTTCACAGTTTCAATCAAGTTAGATGCCTGGTTTCCTACTCCCAGCAGCTGTGAAACGTGGCTTTGCAACCATACCTAGAACCATAGTTCTAGGTAGAGTCTAGGACTGAAGTAGACTATTGCACACTATCCTATTACCATTAAATCTCCAGTTTCTAAGACCCTCTTTGTACTAAAGCATTATCTTTTTGTACTCCAGAAACTACAAAATATTTACCTGAGCACTATTAGCAACTTAAGGATGATTTTTTTCAGCAGAATAAATTCACCCTCAGTGAAACAAGGACAGAACAATAAGCACTTTGCAAGCCATGAAACACTGTATTTGCACGTTAGTTTCATCCCTACCCCAGCAGCCCTCATCCAGTGATGTTCAGGCTGGAGAGAAGCACCAAGCCAGCTTCAGACAGCCAGGGCACAGCAGGTGAGAAACACCAGAGCAAAGCAAGGATGCAACAAAGGTGTACTTTGCAGCCAGGACAAAAGGACGCTGAGGGAAGCTGTGAGTGTGGGGACAGTTGGGCAAAAAACAACTGTCCGATAAGCAATTTGAGCTGCAGTGGAGGGGCTGTGCTAAAACAAGATGACGGTTGGACCTGGAAAAAGAGATGTTAGAAAAGTCACAAGCTGGGACTGAATTAGTCACGGTTCTCTGAGCATTTGAGACCTTTCCAGATGAACCATGAAATTCAGTGAACTAGTGGACCATAGCTGGCAAAAAAAACCCCAAAATATCCTTTGTTGACATTGCAGACCGACACAGGAGAGCAGTGGACTCCCTGCAGCAAGCAGCACCCCCGGCTCGGAGCAGGGGCTGCAGCGTACCTGTAGTGCCTGGTGTCCCGAATGGGTCGGTCGCTGCTGAGTTTGTCACTCTCCAGCTGGTTAAAAGCGTGCTGGCGGTAGGGGTCTTCTCCAGCCCTCAGCACCTTGGAGGACAAGTAAGCCTTCTCGTCAAAACCCCGCCGGCTGTTCTTCTCTCCTTGGGGAGCCCTGGTCATCTAGAGCAGACACAAGCATCAGAGCGTCAGGGAGAGCAGCCGGCACATGTTTAGACAGAGGTAATACGTTCAGACATTGCCACACATCTGCGAGTCGCTCAGGTATGGGAGAAGGCAGGACAGGCAAGAGCTTGGAAAGGAAAGCAGGAAGTCCTCACAGAGAGGGTGTTAGAATTGCCATCTCTTATGAAAATTGCAGGCTTCGCTATCCTTACTGACTGAGCTTGGGACGAAAGCTGCTGTTCCTGATAGCACAGGCAGAGCCAAATTCCCTTTAGCACTTGTTACACAGAATGTGTGAGACTGCAGGCATTTGGAAATCCTTCCAGGCAATGAATGTCTGAGAGCAGTCTCCAGCCAAGGTGGCTGAGACACAGTATTTTGAGGAAAAGCAGTTTCAGCCTTTCAACAATCACTACTGCATACAAACACAGAGGCAGCTGATTTAACAGGTTCCCTGCTGTGCCTTGCTCAGACTTGTCCAGTCTCATAGATGTCCCTGATATAGCTGAAAGCTTCACATGACTGTCCCCAGTACCCCACAAAGTTAAAAGACCTGGGCCATCCCTCTCCTCTCCTAATTTTCTTCTAACCTTCCTATGCCATAGAGTCAGTACAATACCAGCACCTGAAAACCATTCACTAGGGTCATCAGGAGGGAGGACAGGCACAGCTCTGGCCCATGCTGAACTCTTAAGTTTGTGATTCTGGTTGGAAACAACCTACAAACTCCAAAATATTTGCTTATAAAGCAATCAAGATTGTTTATACAATAAAAGTAGTTTAACAAATTGTCTGTGGTAGCTGTTTTATAGACCAAATCATGAAGAAGACAAAATACTCTCAGCCTTGCAAGGGAGTGCTAGAGCTCTCTAAAACTGCTGCAAGAGGCACATTCTGGCACATACACATCTAATTCAAAGCACTAGATAATCCCCACATCCTGAGATCCTTTTACATAAAATAGCTTGGATACTCTCTAATACTAGGCTTGATCACGTTTCTCCCTCTGCTAAAGGTCTCCTTTTAGGAGTTACCGAGGGCAAGAGACCAGAGAATGGTCCCCAGTATCACACAGCATGTTGGCTGAGCCATCCTAGTGGGTTGGGAAAGAATTCAAGAGACCCAACACCACAGCAAATTCCTTAAGCAGGAGAGTGCTTAGAAGAACATTCATCTCTGCAGGTTTCTCCGACAAGGGCTACCCTGCAGTGCAGACAGCCCTAGGAGAACCAGACAGTCAGATAAGATGATGGCAAACGAAATTCAGCATAGAGAAGTGCAAGACAATGAACATTAGAAAAAATAAATTGAACTACTCATGTACATTGATGGATTTCAAATGAACCGTGACCACTCAGGCTACAGATCTGAGCATCCCCGTGGACAGCTCAAATGAAACCCTGCACTCAGTCTGCTGAGATGGGAAATGTAGCAAATTGAGTGCACTGCAAATGGGACAGAGAAAACTGAAACCATCGTGAGCAGTTATATGAAATCAGTGACAGCTCAGCAGCCGTGGCCAGAGCACAAGCTTTGTCAAGCCTGTATCTGGAAGGAAGCTACTGGAGGATGAAGAGAAATTAGAGGTTAGGACTATTCCATTTGGAGAGAAGATGAATTAAGTCAGAAAAAAAATTGAAGGTGGCCCATAAAATTATGCCTAATACAGCCAAGGTCAGCTTGATGCTCAGATTTCCCTTTCTCATACAGGAATGAGGCAAACATCTTTTCATGGGAGAAAAAAAGCGCTACTATTTTCAACACAGAGAAATTCCTTCAGCCACTGCAAAACCAAGGCAATGCTTATGGATTTGCCCTTGTGTAGGACACACACACAGGCACACTCCAGTGGTGAGCCTGCCTCTGCTCCACTCCTCCAGGCAGAGAGTGCCCTGCCCTGCCACCCCTTTTCCAGGGATGCTGCTGCCATCCTCTCTGCCCCTTACAGCCACCACCACATCACCTGGGCATGGTGCTGGGTTACAGGAACATCTTGGCTACTTGTATGGCTGGCTTCACAGCCTGCTGCCTAGAATCTTCTTGAAATTGTATTTTCAGTATGATGAGGAAATAATTACTTTCATACCTCTAAAAACTAAATGTTTTCTTTCCTTAAATCATACAAGGAGTTTTGTCAAACTTAGCTTCCATTTCTCTTTTTCCTTTTGTCCTAGAAAACAATGCTGATTAGCAGCAAAAGCCCAGCTTATCACACACCTTTAAATATTTTCCAGTCACTTGCTTGCCCTTTGCTAAATATCTCTTGCCTCCTCAAGTCTCGTAAAAGCAACAGCTGTTTTTGGTTTATGTTGCCAGGAACATACTAGAAAATGCTGGAAATGACAACATATTTTCGGGAGACATTTTTCTCAGGACAGCGCGAGGGCTGGGTGCTCCCTGTGGTGGGGAGCAGGGTCTGGCAGCCAGGGACCATCCTACTGCCCGAGCCAGAAGTGGGCACCGGGGTGGGGGCACCAGGGCAGCCCCATGGCTGGGGATCAGGCACCTCTCTGGGGAAGGACAGGATGGGGGCCCACCTTGGCAGGGCCCATGGCTGGGCAGGGCAAGGCTATTGGGAGCTGCAGACCAGCCCTGCTGCAGCGTCACTGGGGCAGGGGCTGTGAGACCCTGGGGTCCTGGCCACGGGCAGGGAACAGAAGGCCCTTTATTGCCCTCAAGGCCATGACATATTTAAACTTGAACTATCAGGGGTAATTCCTCTAGATACCATAGTTCTCACATTACTTATACATCAAGAAGTGGTAAAAGAGCACTGGGAATTGATTGTCAGTTAAGAGTTAAGTCCCACTTGCAGTTTTATCTCAGACAGTATCTCTTGTGCTCTCTTCAAACAGGGAAAAGGGAGCATTCAGAGGATGATAGCTAGGAGGGCCTGGCTTCAGCTTCCAGAAAGGCAGCTAATCGATAGATAATCAACAAGTAACCAAACATCCATCTATGGGCACCAAGAAGATAACAAGGTAATAAATAGGAGCTAACTGAGAATTGTCAAGACCGAATCATGTCAGACCAATCTAATTTTCTTCTGTGATGGAGTAATCAGGCTCAAGGGTATGGAGAAGCAGGAGATAGATACATCATGACTTTGATAATGTTTTTGGTAGAGGCTGTTAAGATGTTGTCATTAGCAAGCCAGAGAAATAATAGTCTGGGTGAAACTATTGCAGAATGGGTGAAAATGGTTGGAAAGCTACTGTCGGAGCACAATTATTAGCTGTTCACTGTCAGAGCAGAGGGGCTATGGTAAGAGCAAGTCTTAGGGGTTTGTTCTGGATCCAGCACTATTCAGTATTTTCATAAATACCTTGGATATTCAGACACAGGATGTTTGTCAAATCCATAGGAAATCCAGAAAAAATGGCAGACACATTGGATAACAGGATTATAATTCAAAAAATTATTTCAACACAGGGAAAAAATGTCTGAAAACAGTAAATGCAATTCAATAAGGGCACTTCAGACCTTTACGGTTCACCAGGTCTGTGCTGACACCAAACATGGCACAGACAGCATGGTAGCAACTCCTCAGAAACGCCCTAGACATTACAGCTCATTACAAACCACACGGCAGCAAAGTCAGATTTAAAAAGCAGAGCAAACACAATCTGGAGTGGAGCCTAGACAGCTCTGAACTAGCCTGACAAAGTGAATATAAAACTTTAAGGACTGACTTGTTTTATCAGATTTTTTTCCTAGAACATAGATGTTGGACTACAGGACGTTTATTGCTGTGAACTCAAACAATACTTGACAGGAACAGCACAGGTTCTCAATGAAACCTTGCCAAACCCTGTGAGAAGGGCGGACTAATGTCTACCTCCCTCTTTCCTGTCTCTTCACATTAACACCTCTCACTTCAGGAAGAAGTCAATATAAGCAGGTATTAGCTTTAGTATATTAAAGGCACAGTATGTACAGCTGAGTGCAGAGTCAAGACTTTTACCATACCAACAGGACAGTTCATACCCCTCGGTCCTTTATGTAGTTACACACCCTGTATCCCCATGCTTGGGCTGGAGCTACAAGGGCAAGTTAGGGGAGCAGAAGAGTATAAGACCATAAGAGCAGTTCCTTATGACTGATGTTCTCTGATAGATCAAAAACAACCAGTGCTACATGAAAGCAGAAATAAAGATGAATAGGCACTGGAAATGTGAGCGTCTAGACTAGGGATTAGCAAACAGTTTGCACGAATTAAGTTTTGTCCCAAACATTGCTGAGACCTCCAAAAAAATTCACATATCAAAATTTCAGGAAATACTGTAAACCTTCTAATCTTATTTCGCCATTTCTCATTTTCACATATGCTTTTCCCTTTCAGTGACAGAATGGACTCAGATGCTCTTCTGCTGTTGAAAGCATGTTCTTATTTGTGTTTTGACATGGTTCAAGAGGCCAGAAACTATTTAAATAGCAAAATTAACTTTGTAAACTAGGGATTAAGGGAAAGGAATTAATGCCATGCATGTCTATGAAAACTTGAGAGCCTTATTTCTCAACTAACAGAGGGATATTCTAGGCCTGATTCCTTGTGAAATTGCAAGACTATAATACAGACAGTGCCATTCATCTCTGTGCATTGTCACAGTCTGCCATCAGACACAGGCACAGCAGCTGCCACATCGTGCTAACAGCCACTAAAACCAGAGCTGGGGAATTCAGGGTCCCAAGATGCATTTTTTTAACAGCAGGCTTGGCCAAATTCAAAAAGAATAACCATACTCCAGGGGTCATGAGGAATCATTACTTAATTAGAGTAAGGTATGTGAAACTCTCAAAGGTAAGTGCAATTAATCATTTTACAGTTACTGTGAAATTAGTCCAACAGCAGTTTTTTATGTGACAGGACATATACTTTGCAGCTCTTGCACTTCTTACATGTGTTAAGTGCCAGTACAGCTCATGGAGCAGGGGTGCCATGTTTCTCCTTTGTTTTAAGCTCATTTTCACAATTGCCTCAGCTCTGTAAAACCCCAGAAGGGAAAAGCATCAATTCCAAGCCATCCCCAGTAAGTGTCTTTCCATGGAAAACCTAACTGACCAGGAAGGTCTAATTGACCAATATGGACACAAAGCAAGCCAGGGAGTAACAACTTCACCAAACCTTCTTCCCTCTTGAGGCCCCCCTTCAATTTACCCTGCTGCCACAGCCTCACACACTGCCACTGCCATGACCCCCAACCCTGCCAGCACCTCCCTCCCACCAGCTCTGCATGTCCAACTCCCCCCAGCAGATTTCTCTCCTCTGAACTGGTTTAATGCCAATTTGAACCCATCGGATTGAGATACAAACTTGCTGGCTGTGCAAATCCTCATCCCTCAGAACAAAGGTCAGAGCCAAGTCACCTCTGCAAACCCCGCTGGTGCTGCTGGGGCCTGCATGGTGTGACACTTCTCTGTGGGCCCACTCCATATGCTCCATGCACTGTCCCAGTGACCTGAAGAGAAGTCCCAGGGAGGACAAGCCAGCACAGCACCACCACCAGCAGTGAGATGCCGGGAAGCAGAGCAGTGCTTGGGGATGCTACGTAGACAGGTGCTGCTCAGCTCTGTAACCCCTACGCTGGCACATGGATGGGCTATGAATGGCACAGATCACAGGGCAGGACTGCGGGCTGCAGCAACTCCCAAAAAATTCCAAGGGAGCAAGCTACTCTCTATGGGCTGAACCTGCAAGATCACATGAGCCAAATGCCTGTTGCCAAAAGTGTTTGCTTTAGACAGCGTGTTGCATTTCCAGCTGGGGCTAGGAATCCCAGTGCGCACATGGGTTTTGTTTGTCTCATGAAATAGACTGTATACTTCTCCAAAAAACTGCTTATAATCCTCAGAGACAAAAGCCTGTGCCTGACAGCACAGGGCCTATTTTATTCATGCTTTGTTAAACTGTGTAAAGCATTTTAAATGTGGTTTGGGAACCATGCACTTATGGAACTTCTACTATGAAATTTTAATAAAAATTACCACAGTTAAATAGAACCACTGCTGTTCTTCAAGAAGTGCAAGTGCTGACAGCAGAGCCCAGAGACCAATTTGAATGTTTCATTTGTAGCTTGCACAAACTGGAGTAACACAATGGAAACAGTAAAGCAACTCGATCAGCTCCCATGGCACCTAATTGGTCACAAAACAATTTCCACCGCCATTAACACTGGGCAATCTTGAGGCCTGCTGCCAGTTCCAGACCAGCCGTGGATGCCCAGCAGGGGCTATTTCCAATGCCCTCCGAGAAGAGCCCATGGTCACCAGCTCACAGGGCTTCTCCAGGCCCTGTGACAGAGCTGTAGTTGCTATGGGATGGTGAAAGTGAGAAAGAGAGGTTGTCTGCTGGGGCTTGCTTTCCAGTACTGATGCTTGCCCAAAGTTCCTCTCCACCTCCCAATTCTTTTCCATAGTCTCTGGGCATTTATTGCCTTCTGTGCAAGCAGAGGCAATTCTCTGTCAACTCTGCAAGACTTGCATCTCTACTCTCTTCTGGTTTTGCCCTGAGAAGACCTTTTTCTCTATACCTGCCTCATGACTAGAAAGTCATGCCATTCCACCAAATATTTTCTGTTTTGTTCTTCCTTCTTTTCTTCCCTCACAGTTTTGCTAGACATTGAGTTGTTGACAAAGAAAGTGTCCTCAAGAATCTGGCCTGCAAAGGTGGAAATTCTGTACAAGATAAGAAAGGAGAAACAACTAAATTTCTGTGTTTGGTTTCCGCAGCAATGTCCTCCCCACAACCAGCAATTTTTGGATGCTACTTTCAGACCCTCCTCCAAGAGATACAGAAGATGGCACAATGTATTCCATGTTATTGCCTACAGCAGGGATTAGGTGAGTGTCACACGCTACCATGATGTCTGTCATAAGCAGACATGGGTTGTTGGTGTGAAGAGTTTAGAAACAGGATGTTGCTGACTTACAGGTCACAACAGTGTGTTAACGGACAAGGTTTGGTCACTTTCTAGCAGACTTGCCGTGGTTTGACAGCTGGTCTTTTGGGCAGTTTTAGGGAAGAAAGCAACACAAGAGAGCAACACAGTGTGTGGGAAGTTTACAGGGGGAGCACAAAAAAAATCCCTCGAGTAATTAAATTACTGCCTCTGTCATGAGCAGTGGTTCTCTGATACCCTCATCCAACTTCTCAGCACACACAAAGGTGATGTCTGTCCTACCACACTCCCAACTCCGTGCTTTCAGGTGTAAGTACTCGCAGGCTTGCTTCTGAGGCAGCCATGTGGCCTCTGCCTAATGATCGTACTTAGCCGTCTCTTCAGTGCCTCTCTGGAGAAGCATCCTTCCCGTAATATTTCATCCAGATCCTGCATGTCCTTGTCTATAGAAGGGAAGATATGCTTCCAGGAAGCATGTCCGGATCACTTTGCCCAACTCTCAAAGATACGCAAGGCAGCATGGGCTGACAACTGGAGGATGGCCAAAAGTAACACAGAGTGCGCAAGCGCCAGCACTACAGCACACATCAGTGTCATTCACCTTGCAATCAGCAGCCCCAGCGAGTGTGGGGTACTTGCTGCCGTGCTGGTTACAGGAGCTCAGCACCACACTGTGTGCAAACAAGTTACTTCCACATGCAGTGACTGGCTTCTGCAACAACTAACCTCTCTCCATGCCCACCTAGATTAACAATCAATGCATAAATCCTGCCAGCTTGGATTCCCCTCTGAATACAGTCCTGACGTATATTCATTGTAGAATGATAACCTGAGAAGCTGGAATTTACTATATAGCCTCTCATGTGACAGGTGCACCATACTACTGTTTATCCTGCTCTGCTGCTGGCCAAGGCAGCTATAGCATATATAGATACATAGCAGGAGATGACTTCTATAAAGTGTGTCCATCTTTGACCCAGCTATTCAATCCTGAATA
>QWTY01052719.1:0-18971 GCA_008033365.1 Pseudorectes ferrugineus | reverse complement strand
GTAATAAAAAACTATTCAGACTAAGCTGATGCAGAAGACTTCCACTGAGTAGTAACTGATCTTCACTCAGTACAAAAGCTCTGTACTTTACCTAATGAGCAAACTGTCAGGATTACATACATGATGGTCATTATTACACAAAATAGATTTACTCTGTGAGAGTTAGACTATGACCTCAGCATTCTCCTATGTCAGGCTCAAGCAATAAAAAAAAGTGCTATTTTAAGAAGCACCTTTTACTCTCACAGTTTCATAGGGACAAATTATTAGGCAAGAATCTCTTTCTAGCTTTCAAGGCTGAAGAGAAAAGCTGGGAAAGTACAAAGTAAATTCAAAACTAAAAGCAAGCAGGCAAATAAAAGGATTGTAGTAGAAGATCATACATTTCAAAATATTCTGGGACCTACTCCATGGTTTTTGAACTTTTGAAATTGGTGGTTATAGGAATACAGCTGGCATAAGTTACTCTCTTAACTCTACCCTAAAAGAAAGAGGCAGAAACCAGTTACCAGGCTCTTCCTAAACCAGCCAGTTAATCCTCCATTGACTCATACAGAAGCTGATGACAAAATCACTGTCTCTAACCCTGAATTAAGAGATTTTGAGATCTTCAAGATCACCTATATTTTTCTTTCTGAATACTGTTTTACAGTCACGAGGTAGTACGTGTTTAAAGCTGTTTAGAAATACCAAAAAAAACCCCACTGTGTGACAAGTTGAAAACACCAGACTCAGCCACACTGATTTATCATGAGGTCTGAGTAATCAGTGAACAAAACTGCCCCACAATCTGCCCAAGCAAAAGTTTGCACTGTGATGAAACAAGAAGGATTTTGCTTCAAACTGTTAATAGGCCTCTGCTTCATTTTGGCAGGGAGCTATGATGGGCCCCGGGGTAATTTTCACATTCTTCCATGGCATTTCAAGCTAGGAGGCCCTGTGCAGAATGGCAGTGACAAAACATGTATTGGACAGCTTGGACTGAGGGGGAAATTACATTGCTTGAAGCCTATTAGGAAAACAGTCCACTAAGAACAAACATAAGGCTCAAGTTGCAAACTTAAATAAAACTTTTGTCTTATGAATTCCCTCAGAAGAAGCTGAGTAGCTGGAGGACAGAAAATGAAAGAAGGGTGTTGCCAGCTGGTACAGGTAGATTTGTGCAGCACTGTGATTTCATACTGGTATAAATGAGACCCTTTTGAGCAAAATGATGTCAAGGGAAAGTTCTTACCGTCCTCCTACTGCAGAAGTTTCACTTTCTGCTCACAATGCCCAAATTCTCAGAGACCCCACCTAATGGCTGGCACGCAGACTATTACCAGCACTACCCTGTGCCAAATACAGATTTTTTCCAAAAGGAAAAGTTCTGTGAAGAATGCTGTGACAGTTTTTACGAAATTCTTGTGTTCAGTGCTAACAGAAAGGTGCAAAGTAAAGAAGTCACACTCACTTAGAAACTACCCTTGCCCAGACCTTCCAAAATATTAGCACAACCCAATACTAGCTATAATCCTTGATAAGAGTACATGATTTTCAATTTTTCTAGGCAATTATGCAAATAGTAGCCATGACTGTAATGGTAAATTTGCCAATATCATTGTTAACAGCACCACACACAGCCATTAAAGTTTACAAGTAAATTATTATGACGTGATATTTGTCTTCTACAAGAAAATACTCTTTATGGCTAGGTAGCATACTATTCACTTAAAAATATGTCTGATATCTGTACTTTGTAATTTAGAAAGCATGTCTAAAAAATATCAGAAAATTGCACATAAAGAGTACTTCCCAGTAGTATTGACAGAAAACATAGGTGGGTTTTAATAAAACATGGAGAATGGCTCTGTAGGGTTCGTAACTGTTTGCCTTCTGCTTTAAAGCCCTGTTTAAGCCTGCATTATATGTAGTTTACAGTACAGTTACTCTGCTTCCTTTAACAGTGTCAGAACATTCATCCTGAAGACTTCATTTATAACAACGGAGAGTAAAGGTTAGATTTACTAGAATCCTTATAGATAAGAACATTGACTATTTCACACTTCTGTAATAGAAATAACCCTTTACTGAGAGGAAGAATTCAGGGGATTCTGTCAGGCAAGAGTTTGTAAAGATTAAGATAGTACAGAAAGTATTACACTAATAAAAATAAATCTCTAATAAAGACTAGAAGGGAAAGGAATGTTTTGCTTTAGTCATTGAGTCCAAAACTTGAAGTTACAGCTTAGAATTGGATTAATCACCAAACAGTAAGGCAAGTTTTAAGAGTACCACAGACTGTTGTACTTGATTCTTCTCTAGCAGAATTTCAAGGCTTTTACCTCCTATTGGTTTGTACATTAATCCTCTTGAAAGCTGCTTGGCACTTGTCTGGAGCTGATTTAAGATGTCTTGGGCACTTTGTTTTGCCCTGGCACAGTTATGAATCTCATGCTGCCTAAAATGGGTACTGCATCCTCCCCAGAGGGTGCTTAACTTGGAGGCTGGTTTTTATTTTGACAACGTGCAAAAGAAAAGCAGTCTTTCAGAGAAACACCCTCCATCCGAGATTGCTGAGAACCAGGAATCGCCCTGTTACATGGACAGCACAAAGCACATTTCACATACCTTGCCCTGCTGTGTAGCTACTGCCATGGCTCTGATGACCTCTGCCAGGGCAGTCCTACCACCCACACAGGGCCACGGCTGGAGGGGAATCTCCTTGTGTACAGTGGGACAATGTGCAAGGACAGCAAGCAGCTCCCACAAGGGCAATCCTGAGAATGTTAGAGAGAGTAGAAAGCAAGGACTAATACTGCCTAAATGAGGGACTAAACTCCAGAGGATTCATCCCAGGCTCTTTTCATTCAGGTAGAAAAACATTTCAGGGATATAGACTTGGCATTCCTGATGCATCAAATGCACAGCTCAGAAAGCGGGCACCATAATTTAATGTAGGTACCAAAAGTGTCTACACAGCTCTTCAACATGCCAATGTATGAACATGCTACACCAAGAAATACCTGTAGGGTGGCAATTTCAGACAGAAAAGCAGGTATCACTATTGCACTGTAATTAATTAGTTTAATTCACTCAGTCTCTACAGATTATAAAAAGAAGGCTGAAACACTTGATTCAAAAACAAAACATGAACAAAAACAAACAAAAATATCCAAAACAAAACAACACCAAAACAAACAACAAAAACAACAACAAAAACCAACCAAATACCAAAGGATCTGTCTAGTATCTTCCAATCAGGTTTGTAGCTTTTTCTGTCTGAAACTCTGATCTGTGTTAGACAGCAAGTTAGATCAAAGTATCTAACAAGCCATTCTGGCATCAAAGTCAGATTAATCCATGAATTTTGAAAACATTCATTTTAGTTTACAGCTGACTGAGGGAAAGAAAACCCAACACAAATGAACATACAAGTTCTCTGAGAAGATGAGTTAACTATGACTAACAGTCTGTATCTGAACCAAAGTAAAACTGTAGTTGCCAAAATCTCCCGGGCACCAAGTCTCCCTACATTTAAGAGACAGCTAAGCTGATGAAGTAGTATTTCCTTTCGTGTACATGATGATGTTCTGTATATCACAGAAGATATCTTTTCAGTACTTAACAGTTCAAGGAAAACTTATCACATGAGGTTACGCTGTTATGGATCTAGTGCTAGAATCTAGGAAAACCTGCTTATCTTGATCCACAAGCTCACGGAAAATACTTTCTGATATCTTCATTCAAAAATATTTTTAGCCATGGATGTTCTGCCACCAATAAATCAGGGTACATTTTGACAGGCACCTTGCTCTTGTACATCTGAAGTACAGCCTACACCTTACATGGGTGGTTTTGTTGATATGCAATTGCAGGTGAATATATCCTTGTGTCACCCCTATTAATTGCAAAGTTGGGGAAAAAACACGAATAGAACATTCCTATTAATAAAACGCTAGAATAGTATTTTTCCCTCTTAATTTAATATCTCTTAAGTTTCCAGTCATGTCTGTTGTGAAGCAGCAGTGTTCTCCAGGGAGGCATCTGCGTGCTGACCCAGCAGTCCAGTACTACACATCTCCCCTGACTAGGACCTTCTGAAGAGTTTGTGAACTAGAAAGTTTGCTGGTTTGTTCCCAACAGTGTTATCTGTCCAGCAAAGGATACTACCACTCCTACAACCCCTGTCCTATTGAACACAGCAATAGGGATGGCATAAATAACAGAACAATCTACAAGCTGGCTCCACAGTCCAGCTCACTTACTCTCTCATTTCTTGTTTAAACCAGCCAGGTAGTTAAAACAGAAAAAGGCACAAAATCAAGACAATGGATTTGGGCAGAAATGTCAGTAGCTAGGCTTTCATATTGTTACAAACTCCCAAGTATTTACTTACCCAACTACAGATAAAACTCACCTTGTTGCATTGATCTAGAAACAAAAGATACAACTCTGCTATAGAAGCACAAGGTTAAAAGTTATCACTGCAACCTGTAAAGCAGATTTTTGGACTTTCTATGGTCACACTCATTGCAAATGATGGGAATTGTTCTTTTCCTAAGCCAGCCACAGTGAGTGTGGTGAAGGTCAGCAGCAGGAAACCCCCACAAAACTCCAGAGCTCCTCACTGCCACACTGTCCATCTTGGATCAACCTGATTTATATTATCTCAAACCCACCAAGTCTCTTCATTTATTCTTTAATTTCCTATCAAACAACACAGGGCAGAGTCCTGTTCTTGTATGTGCCTGCAATTATCTTTAAACTACACATTGTTGTAAATGTGATCGTTTCATTAATTTATGTAAATAGGACCTTGGCCAATGACTTGGCTGTTATTTGTGAATGAATCATGCTGCTCTGAGTGGCTGGATATATTTAACTCTCATTAATTTGTTCAAAATAGCTACTAATGGGTTCCTTTAGCTCATGACTCTCGTAACAAAAGGCAAAAAGATGATTGGATTTGCATGGGGAGGGCCTAGGTAACCCTTTCTGTTACTATCCAGTGACCAGCTTATAAATACACTGCACTTCAAGTTACTTCAAGTGATTTTAAGGCAATAGCAGGTTAACAGCTCAAGACAAAAAATGCAGGCTTCAGTTGGCCTCAGCCAGCAGCACTGAACCATTTCTGGAAACTATTTGTTGTCACTTTCTTCTGAGTGAAAGGAATGCTGTTAAAATTGCAATTCCGAAAAAACTGAAGGCTGTGAGCCCACATTGAGAGTAGTAATATAAATAGGTTCAAATCTAGCAGCAGTTTGTTAGAGGGAGTAGCTAAATATAAAGGCTTCAAGAGAAACATGCCACTCACCATGGTATAGATCCACTGGTTTTATGATTCAAAAATACTTTCCATGAAAAAAGGTTGCATACTTGGAAGATTTTATTGTATACTTGGAGAATTTTATATGTGTAAAGTACTACTGAAGTTTTTATAGTATGTCATGCGATCTGTTTTGCAGAAAAATGTTATTTTTGACAACTATGCTCTCTTACTAGCTGGGCTCAACATCATCATCATACAGCTGCTGTTAACATCATCATCTTGTCTTTGACCTGAGGTTACATCATGCTCCTTTGTAGCTCTGACTTCTCTTTGCTGTACCACACAGACCCTTATTGCTTTTAATCTCACGTCAGTAAGGTCTTAGTGTTTCACCCCTTCTTCCCAGGCATCAGCAGCAGGCTCCAGCTCCCCCCCTTCAGAGGTGCCCTTGGAGGCTGTGCAAGCTTGGTGGGCTGTTTGCTGAAGAGCCAAATAACATCCATGTACTAGAAACACCTGCCTTTCCAATTACCTAGTTTTCTACCCATGGTGATCATGTACAATCTGGATTTCAAGATCTCAGAGTCAGTGACTTCATTTTTCATTCACAAGAGTCTGCACAGATTAGAGTTTCTACCCATTTTCCTTGTTGTCCAAGCAAATGTACTACATTCTGTCAACAGTTTGTTGATATTGTTTGGAGTACTATTTATTTTTGTATGAAAAAAAAAAGCAGTGTTGATCAATGTTAATAGAAGTATTAGCTTGTATTTCAGTTCACCAATTGGGAGATCTCTGCTTTTAGACTTTTCCTGTACAAATACTGGAAACACTTCTGTTGGAAAATATACTGCAATATTTGCTCAAAGTTTGTTGTTTTAGCAGACACCCCTGCCAGTATAACATTTTGACTAGAAATAACCATGGTAACAAACGCAGAAGGCTAACAAGCACAAAGAGTTCAAAATTGTTTCAACTGCCCCTGTCCTGGCCTACTTCTCCTATGTGCATCAAAAATCCTTTTAGGATAACCACAGCTGTTTAAATTAACTTTTTTCAGCCATTAGTAAATTAATGCTTCTTTCTTCCTGGGATTTAAAAGTGAGATGAGTCCTCCTGGTAGGATTGAGAAGAATATTTAAAGCTTTTGCTTCCCACCCCTTAGGAAGCTGGGAATGCTGACGAAGAGAGGAAACACTCTGTGTGGATTCTAGTATACCAAAATTAAGAAATTGTTTTGGCACTGAACACAGGAATGCAAAGTCTGTCTTGTATTTTGTCCTTCATTAATTAAATGTAATAGCATTTTTAAGAAAAATTCTGCGTAAGCTTCCACTTGAAGTTTCCACTTGAAGCAGATGGTTCTTGTAGAAGATGAGGTTTTGACCTAACCTAGTTTTGCATAAGACATAAGGCTGTCTTAACCCCATATTTGCACTGGTACCTTAAAGGGACACGTATGGATCTTGTGAAATCTGTCAGGAGAGAGATGGAGCCGTTCATACCAGTCTAAGGCCAACCCGGGGCTTTCGAGCTGCATGTGACTCAGTAGAGAGTCAAGTATGGCTCTTGTGCCAGAGCTGTATTACAGATGTTAATTGCTTCAGGTTTTTAGCTGTAGAGGGAAATCAGGAACCGTTAGGGATTGCTGAAACTAGTGTTGCCTTGTGGGATGCAGCTGTGTGCTCACACTGGGGGGGAGTGGAATCCCCTCGAGTGCTATCAGCGCGTTACTGCCAAAGCAGTGATCGCACAGATTGCGTTCCCTCAGCTCGCTGAGGTAGGGAGATCTTGGCAAGCTTGTCTGACGTGTTAGCCAAGCTCTGCTTCCTAAGAGTTCAGCTGTCTGGCCTATCCAAATCTGACATTGGATTCATGCAATTAAAGCACCGCAGTTTCTGTGGCCAATGGCACAGGCATGATGGACACAGCTGACATTGTGCCACCCTTCCTAACACACTCTGACTTCCTAGGCAGGGTAGGCATTAACAGCAACTGCTCCTGCAGAGAAGTCTGGTCTGATGCTTCAACCCACACCAGTGGATCTAAAGTAAGAGGCCCACCAGGACTGCCCCACAGGATGTTCATACAAACAGGACTGTAAGAAGTCTTCCAAACAACCCCTCTTGTTCATAGGACACAGTTCCAGAACAGCCCAATGACGGAGCCCCTGTGACACTGGTCAGTTCTCACACATAGGCTGTTCACAAGCATTTGCAGACCATTCTATATCTAGTTCATGTGGAAATTTGAATGATACTTTGACCATCACTTATTTTTCTTTGAAAGGGCCTTGATCCCAGAAACTGTTGAGTGAACACCATGAAAATTGATTCTGGATATTGCCGAGGAAAATAAGAGCAAATATAAAGACACTTACAAAAATACCTGACTTTTTGTTATTTTTTACCTAACCAGGAGCTGCTAAACAAGAAGTTTCTAGAAGACTCCAAAACATTAAGTCAAATTAATATGACTAAGCACCCCTACTTTGGTATTTATCTCAATTTCAAAATACTTCAATCACTTAGCACCTGAAAAGTAACCCAGCTATGAAACCCTGCCATACTGTGTAACTGCTCTTTGATGAAAATTACACCACACCTTATTAATCCCTTGCGGGGGTAGGGCGGGGGAAGAAAAAAAAGAAAGAAACCTCCTTTAACTAAAGCCTGGAATGACTCGCAGCCAAACAGATGACACTTAAGCAAGTATGCCTAAGTACAGTACACTTCACAGTTCATCTTGGTATTAGTCATACTTTAAACTGCGTATTTTAAACTAGCATTTAATACCTATGTCCACTACGCATCTCTGGGATTAATCTTCTCAACTACAAATTTCCCTGAATAGGCATCATGTTTTCCACAGTCTCATGACATTAATCAAACATCACTCTGTGCAAACTCCATACCTCCCAAATACAAGCCAGGTTTGTGAGTCAGCTCCACACACTGTAATACGATCAAAGCAAGACAAGTATGGCACTTCACTTGCAGGAAATCTGACAGTAAAACCACCTAAAATAATTTTTCCAGATACTAGATATAGTGAAAGCAATATGTAGTTTCCCAGACTGATTTTGCTGAGTATGTTTCAACATTGAACAGAGCTCAGAACTGCCGGGTATCAAGTATCTGTTCAACACAAACATTTTTTTCTGTGCAGTATTCAAACATACAACAGTTCAACATGACAATCATAGAAAACAGATTATACACAACACTAAAATATTACCAAAACATGTATCACTGATACTGTAGTAGCTTATGCAAATGCAGGTTGCATTTACATTACACTCCATCATGAGGAAGATTTTTGCCCCCAAAGTGATAAAACCAATATATTTCAATTTTCAAGATGCATTCTCAAAGGTTTAAGCTGTTCTTTTTTTCTTTCTGTTGATATACCTTGTCTCTGTTTCATCGCAAGGTTTCAACTTTCAAATGACTAAACTTATGACTGAATGCTGAATACATTGTCCTTACCATTATGTTACAGCACGTTACTTTTAGAAGTAGATTGGTGGTATGACTAAGAGAGCAGAGTTTGTTTTTCCATTCTATTCTCCAGTACATAATCAAAATTCCCTTTCTGAGCAGTCATGCTAGGCAGCTTACACCAGTAATATCTGTGAAAAGCAGGCAAAAAAGGTAAAGGAACAACTATTCAGACTTTTAAAAGCACAACAATCGTTTCAAACATACTTTTTAAATATGCAATTAATTCTGCTTACTGGCATGTTTTAGAAAGCTACAGTCATGCTTTCAGCTTTTTACCTTCTGTAAGTTTATAAATTTAGGAGCAATGCAAACTTACTTCCTTTTGCAAAGGAAGGTGTCAAATTACTAAACCAGCACAACAGATTTTAAAGGTTTGCAAAAGTTTGTACTACTTGCTATTGGGACAAATAGCCAAGCTGCTGTTGTTTTTCTTTTGCCTGTTGCTGAAAAATTGAACCATGATATTCACAATCTAGTTTCCTTTTCATAGGTAACTCCTAAGGACATTAGTCAGTTATTCAGGATATGTAATTACTCTGCCATCTCTCTAGTTATTAAAGCAATCCAATAATATGTTTAATACAGGCAAGTTTCATGTTAATTGAACTTTTCTTGACCAAGCAAGCTACGCAATATAATAAAAGCTACCCTTTGCATGTACCACAAAGCAGAGAACTGACAGAGCACACAGTTATTAAACATGACACCAGCTATCATTGCTTTATAGTATCACATGTAGCCATGCACTGGGGCAATCTTCTTTCTGTGACCTGGATCATATAAAACAGCTAAGAAATTTTCAGATAGTTTCTACATTAGATGATGCTTTTGTATTTCAGCTGGCAATACTTTTTATGCTATAGTAGCTGACACACCAGGATTTTTCCAAAGGCAACAGTTTCTCAGTGACAGTACAAACTCACAGGAGAATGCTCAGCCTGGTGAAGTGATGTGTTCCAGGAAGGTGCCAGCAACCCCAGCACTGTCCTGCTGCAATATCAAGATGCTGTACTCAGGCCTAGCAGGAACCTCCACACATGCCACAGTAATGGCCATGAGCATCACTAGGTTGGTAAGGACTGTGTTGTCTAACCCATTTCATAAGAATAAGGGAATTTATTATAGCAAAACCCAAAATATGTCATGGAAGCACAGATTCTATATTATTAACCAGTAGTAATTAATTTTCAAGCCAGAGGTTCCTGCAGACACTTCACACAGGGGTTTAAGCTGCACTTACAGGATCTCACATTTTTCTCCTCTGTTGCTGGTTCCGTGCTCCCTTCTGAAAATACTACACTAAAAAAAAAAACTTAACAAAATGTTTCATAGTCCCTTTCCCTTTCAGCTGTGCAAGTTTGTTCAGCATCTTTTCTTCTTCGGTTAGGGATTAATTTTCAGGGACACATTTTTTTCTCTTTAAAGCCAAAAAGCAGAGGGGAAGCATTAGGGGGAAATAGGAGTTATGGCCTACAGCTTTTTTCAGGGATTCTGTCTCTGAGACCTTAAAAAATTACGGGAAAGGGATGAGAAAACATGGGTTCTTCCTTCCCGATATCTCCTTTCTATTTCCTAAAAGCAGTGGTTTTGTCTTCAGCCAGTAAAAGTAAGCAACAGAGAAAGAAAAATGCAACCAATACGAAGACTACAATGTCTGCTTACTGTCTCTACAGGTGCTTTTCTTATTCCCTACATCCTCTTCTTAATCATTGCTGGAATGCCCCTGTTCTATATGGAACTAGCACTGGGACAATATAACCGAGAAGGGGCTGCCACTGTGTGGAAAATCTGTCCAGTTTTCAAAGGTAAGTGTTCCTCTGCTCCCGTGAACAGCACCTGAGGGTCCCACACACATGTGACCACAAACAACATGAAGATCTCTCATATTTCACAGACAAAGTGGTATTGGGTGACCTTTCCCCAACCCTTGAAGTCAGAAGTCTTTATGTTATTGCAGGTGAAGCACAAAATGAGAAAAGCCACAGAAACCATCTTCAGGGGGATTGCTGGCTGAGTGCAACAGAGGGCAATGAGCAGGAGCAGCCCAGCCCTGCCCTCCCTTTCCCCTGTGTACTGCAGTGGGAGGAACCGGGTATCTTTAGGTGGAGGGAGGGAGGAACTGGCTATCTCTAGATGGAGGGAGGGGCTTGCCAATCCAAACGTTGGAAAACAAATCCCATCCAGGATTAGTTCAGCCCTGTCTTCCCCATTGACTAAGATAACCACTACTCCATTCAGGGCATGGAGCTTTCTCTGCAGAAGGCAACATACCACAGTGGCTACAACACTAAAATGGAGTTGTGAAGACTGTAGGTTCAGCTGCTAGACTTGTAACATCGCAGGAGTTTTCTGTGGTATCTCTGTACCTCAGTGTTCCTGCCTATGAAGTGGGAGGAATGATTCTGATAGTCTTTGTAAAGTGTTTTTCAGATTTAGCAATGAAAAACACCTATTAAAATCTGAACATTATTAATATTGAGTGTTTTCCACTAGGATTAACTCTCCAGCATCACTGAATAAAAGGCTATGGAGTGTTGTTTGGGCACTGAGCTACAATTATTCTGCAAGGAAAAAATAGGTTAGGTGCTTCAGGGTGTTTGGCTTTGATCAGGAAGTGATCAATGTGTGAAAGAAGCCGTATGTGTTCTACACATGAAACAAGTATTTGTTAAGGAACCTCAATAATTTTTTTAAGCACTGCTTGCCAGCAAAAAATATAAGTTCCTTTGTATGTATAGCAGATTGTATCTAAAATCTTATGCAAAAGCCTTTTCAACGCAGGGATATCTGAAATTAAACCAGGCAAGCTCAGCTGACCTTAGAACCTTAAAATTCAGATCATGTTCATCCTGGGACTGACAAAAGCTGAGGAGCTTAACAATAGCAATCCAAACTTGATGGATCCGCTGCTCGGATATAGGTTACACTGAGTAAATGTTAGTCTTCTTTCTCAAAATACAGCTTTCCCCTTCAAGCAATCTAGAGCTACACAATAAGAAAAGTGAAGGGGGTTTTTCTTACCAGTCAAACCCAAAACTCACAGCAAAATCAGCTTAACATATGTAACAAAAAATAAATAAGTAAGCTAAGAAAATAATGTGCCTCAAAATTTTAAAATTAATTCATATAGAGTTTCCCAGCCCTTCTATAATCCTGTCATGGGAGACAAAATTCATCCCAGCACCCGGGAACCTGAATACCCTTGCTCAATAAAAATTTCTGTTAGTATTATTTATATACCTTTGGATGACAATGAGGATTTTGAAAACCTAAATGCGAAAATTAGACCTTCAGGATCTCAAAGCATTTGAGCCAAATACCACCGTGCTCAGAGGTACTCTGTGTTGACTTCAGGATTGAAAAGATTATGAGAAAGGAAAATAGAACTTATTTCATGTATATTCTTGTTGACATTCCAGCTGTGTTTTTAAGCTGACATTTTCAAGGTGGACTAAACATACATTACTGTTGATTTTTAAGGTTTCTTATTACAAGGATATAGAATAGCATAAGTTATTTGATTCCCAAAAAGTAATAAGCATTGAGACATATTTGCACCTCGGTATAAACTCAGTACTTTTAAAGATTTGACTAAAACTTCTGATAACGTGCAAACACATTTTACTGCTAATGCTTTGGAGTTGTTTCTGGGACAACTCAAATCTCTCACTCAAAGGAAAAGTACACAGTCTACACAAATTTATAACAGCTTCTCTAAATGAACAGCACTATAGTACTAATTTTAGCTATGAATATTATTGCTATGAACTCTAAGCACTCTACTTCTAATGAGATGCTATCATAACACACGCAATTACAAATATACCCTGTAACCTTTATAACACAGTCTGTTTTCATCTCTGCATTTTTTTCCAGGGTCTATTTTAGACTGTGGGTGGTGCAGCACTACTTTTAAGAAAACCTAGAAACATAAGAGCAAATTCATTCCTGAACATTCTTAAGATCACAGAGAAGAGACATTTAAAACACATTTGATCCTGTATTTTTTAGTCGTGATATTAAACATCTCTCATTGTCCTCCTGAATTGGAGGAATTTCAGGAACACTTTTTTTAAACAACAATCATCTAATTTTAGTACTTCATTTATTATCCATATTTAGTGTTTTAACATTCACCTTAATACTTAAGAATTATTCCTTTGGGGGATTCCTCCCTCCTCTCCATTCTATTGATCATAGTGTATCACTAGAGTTTGAGTGTTCAAGTACTCATTTAAGCACCAAGGATTTGAAAATACTGTTTCATCTTTACTTTCATAATTATTTCCCCATTGTTAGGGATGAGCAAACTGGTTTACGGATTAAAAGCCTCCTGCAGAGCAAAGAGTAACTTTTGTACACGCAGCAGTCTTTGAACTGCCAACTCCTTCAGGGTCAGCATCTGTTCCTTATGCAAATTTTAAACCAAGGATTAATACTCAGTGTTTGCCACTTCCTTTCTTTATAAAGAAATAAGAAAGCCTAATAATCTCCAACTGCTAGGCCTCCAATGCAAAAAATTAAACTGCAGAAAACTAGAATTAAAGGTTTGCACTTAGTCACTGCGACAGTACAGTGATGACATTCATAAGATGTATTCTCTACCTGTTACATGCAGTACATACAACTTTGAGGGAGGATTCAGAGAACGAAGCTGCACACAGAGTAAAGGAAGAATGACTGAAGTCAAGGCAAAGCAAGATTCCTGAACAATTCTGCCAACCAACTTTCATTGGGCTCCAACATTAGTACCAAAGCCTCCTCTCAAACCATTGGAAAATGTCCATTTTCATGAGGAGAACGTGCACTTTCTGGAGCTCTCTTGCTAAACGGGCCCTCCAACCATACTTCACAATATGCAAAAATACAAAGCTAATGTTCAAAGTCAAAAGAGAATGCTTACACTGGGAATTCTGTAATCCTGGAGAGATAGAAAAAAGGGTTGAATGTCACACACAGTTTAACCCCAACCTGATATTCACCAAGATTTACTGGCATGCCCAAAAACCACCTGGAGACCCTCAGTGGAACAGCACAGACTGTTTCATGCATGATTTGGAGCCAGTTACATGCTGATGGAAGCCAATCTAGAGAGTAGTAATGGGAAAGAAACAAGAGAGGGATCAGTGTCTGTATCAAACTAGCTCAGGGTGGGAACGTGAGGCATAGGGAAACTTCATTTAAGTGTCGAGCTTTACTTTTCCAAGAGAAGTTGCCAAGGTCTCTGACGTCATGAAGATGAAGTGAGTTTCGCTCCTAACATGGGCTTGCAATCTTCTGCATTGGAAGCAAATCAGCAATGGAGTTGTACAAGGACAAATTTTGACATTGCACTGCTTAACTTCTTTTTCTGACAAACAACTGTATTTGATAAGAGCCAGTCATTTTCCAGAACCATTTCTGTAATTTTTTGTTTAGAGGTCAGGGACTTTGTGTCTGCATACATGTATGCAAATGTCAAAAATTCCTTTTATTGGTGTGAAGACCTGAAATGAATTTGCCATCATGTATGGCTGAGTTTAGCTCCAGTGTTTGTGTATACTGTTGCAAGTCAAATGCAATGTATAATGCAGTTTTCCTTTTTCTTTAGGTGTAGGCTATGCAGTGATACTCATAGCTCTTTACGTGGGTTTCTACTACAACGTTATCATAGCTTGGTCTCTGTATTATCTGTTTTCATCATTCACATTTGAGCTCCCCTGGACAAACTGCCACAACAGCTGGAACAGCCCAAACTGTACAGATCCCAAACTCTTCAACGCATCAGTGCTTGGCAATGGTACTAAATACTCAAAGTACAAGCTCACTCCTGCAGCTGAATTTTATGAGTAAGTGTTGACTTGACTTTGCTATTCAAAATTTTGTGTCTAAGGGAGTTTCCTCTTGACGGTAAAATAGTTTGTATCCAGCCTCTAGAATGAGCATCAGAAGACTAAGGTTAAAACGGAGCTGTAATGTTGGTCTGTATTCCTGGGTGACTGAGACTTTTGCCTCTGTGAGCTTTGGTTTCTCCTGTACTAATGCAGTGCTTCCTACTGAGCAAAATGGAATTGGACAAGACACAAATCTGCTCTGATGTGCCACTTTTGCTTGCACCAGCTTTGCCAGGGCAAGGAAACACAGCAATATTCTGACAGAGATGACTGCATGCCAAACTGAGCTGAGTTTAATGCTTTAAAATAACCATTTGTTCAACAGATTTGGACCATTTCTCTACTTGCAAAATATTTCAGAGCAACAGCAGACCTCTGTGTGTTCCACTGCTTCAACAGTTCAATGAAGTGAGATGAAACTGAGCAGGAAGAAAGAGCCAGGTTATAGAAAGACAGGCTTTTACCAATTCCTAAGCAAAAGTGTTCTACAACACAGGCCGAGACAGGCAAAGGCACACTCAAATCAAATAATTGGAATCAAACCCAACAAGGTATATAAATTAACAACCAAACTATAAAACAAAGATACCAATCTCTGTATTAATATTTTCATTATGGACTTACAGGGGAAAATGGGATTTTATTAGGAGAAAGAAAGGGGGATGAGCATCAAACTATTGAATCAGCTGTTGAATTAATCTGAATAATCAATTAATTAATATTTCTGTGTTGGGAATAGAAGGATATCAGGGCACACACCTGCAAAGCAGTTAGTCCAACCCTGTAGAAATAAGGGGAAAACACTGTTTCCATAAATAGCCTAGTGTGTGTTACACCATGCCTGGCTGCAGTAGGGATCTTGGGGTCTCTGTTTATAGCTCTTTAACATTTGTGGCCGCTGTTTCTTCTCTGAACACAGCACGGTGAAAGATCAGTAGTGATACACAAACTGCTGGCAGGGGTTTGGGTAAACTAAACGCAGTGCTTTGAAAACAAGAGGGGGGGTTGAGTTCAAAGGAGCTCACTAAAATGGCAAATAATGACAGCTGTGAAATCTACTGCCCTTACAATATACGATGTGTTCACAACACAAATGTAAAGATAGATCATTCCTAGCAAAAGGTTATATATGTGTTTAGTCAAAGAACCTGACTTTGATGTGAACTAGAAGAAATTATTCATTCAGCATCTTAAGACTAAGAACCGCATTTTTAGAGAATATTAATTTGAACAGCACTTTAAAAAAGCGTTTCTTTAATTTTCTTGTACTTAAGCCTTAGTAAAGTAAAATGCAATCCCTATATTCTTGCTCTGCCTTTTTATTATTTAAAATGGTTCTATGCAACTTCTGCTATCACATCATGCTTGGGTAATGATTTTGACTTTGTAGTGGGTGAGGTTGTGGTAGAATCAATTCATGATGTTTTGATTTAGTTCCACTGATCTGGGGAACAGCTCAATTAATGATTGTCTGTACACTGAAACTTGAAATATTATGGTTATTTGCGCATCATGAAGTAGATTCAAGGTGCAGTGTTCAGAAGGTAAGAATAAAAAGGGAATTTGACATTTCATTTTGCTTTAATCCCTGAATTTTGGGGCTGTAATTAAGTCACTAGGCCCTGTACTTATTAGCGATTAGCGACTAGATTACACTGCAAAAATGAGAAGAGTAACCACTTAAGTAAAATACTCTATAACATCTGTGTTCCCAGCTGTAAAAACAGGGAATCACAAGGGGCATTATGTTCACTTAGCCAGTATTTGGATGAGCTCATCAGGTCCAGCTGTGCAGCTCAGGTGTGGACCCAAACTTGTACAAAGTCTCAGTGTATTCAGATCCAACCTAACAAACCAAATCAGAAAACAGTTTTTTTTCTTATATCAAATAACCTAATTCATGCCCATGGTCTTCTTACAATAGGGAGAGTTGAATCTTCTGATATAAAGTTTCACATTTTGTGCCATAGTCAGGAAATGGGAAGTGATACAGCTTAAACTTGGTTCTCTAGGTTGTGTAGTTACATCAGAACACTCACACACAAACTTTTGGCCTCTGGTGGGCAGGCTCAGGGGGAAGCAGGGAGACCAGAAATACCAAACATTTATTTTGCAGCTGGAGAGTTACTGAAAAGAGGTACTTCCAAGACAGGCTTCAAGCAGAGAGCTGGTGTGATTATCCTGAAAAGAAACAGACACTTCTCTTTGGGACATAATTCCTTCACACTAAGCTGGCCTGACCATGAATTTAGAGTTGATTATTTCCTAAAGCCCTGTAGCTGCCAGAGCTGACTGCCTCCATCTCCACCAGCACAGGAATAAACTGTAGGAGGAAGTGGGAGTACTGTGATGTGACAGTTCATCAAATACTACAAGAAAGATACCTCAAATTCAGCAGAAATATGCTGGTTGTCACTACTTATATTGAGTGAGAAAAGGGAAAACTTGCAATATAGGCCAAATCTATCAGCTGTCCATTATCTGGCCGGGAGGAAAAGCACAGAGAAACCTCTAAGCCTCAGACTTGGAAGAAATCATTTGAAGTTGAAAATTCCATGCCAAGGCAATGACAGGAGAACTTTGAAAAACATATTTGGCATTTGTTTTCAAGCCTCAAGAGCTGGGCAGAACTTAAGGTTGAAGTGCTTCTACACTGAGGCCTTCTAGAGAGTTTCATTTTACTAAGTCTGGTTTCAGTTGTAGAGGCTTAATTCAGGCCAAGGTGCCTCTGATGTCATGGGGACAGCTTCTTATAACAGGAAGGAACAGGACCTCTACAATACTTCATTAGAGATGGTTAAAATCAACTATAAAGTATTTGTACACTGTAATCTTGACAAACCAAGCTAAAATCTAATAACAACTGGTGCCTTTCTGCTAAGTAATAGCCAGACATAAAAGAAATCTAGTTAGGAATAAAATGTCAACTCCACATTTCTTTAGAGACACACATTAATTCCTTCCCTTTTCAGTGGTTTGGAATTAAACACAGAAAATTCAAAGAACCTTCTATCCTTTCCACACATGTTAAAATAATTCAACATAAACCTCTTTTTTGGAAGAACAGAAGTACATCACTGCAAATAAAGTTCCCCTATCTACTCCATATTCCTCCTATTTAAATACTTTATCTGAACACAGGCATACTTTATATTTGTTCTCTCCATTCTTGTGTCTGGGAAAAGACTTTTACCATCTTGCTTCATTTATGCTGACAATTAAAAAATACCAGTTTGGAGGAACAAAAGCACTATTCTTCTCACAAGGTACTGTGCCTGCAAAAAATCATGATCTGCTGTAGGAACAAATCCTGGCAATTTTTTAGACAAAACAGTGAAATTGTCAACAAACGTATTGGGCTACAGCTATTTCCCTCTGACAGCACTTTTTTTCAGGGCTGTAATCCATTCTTTCTGCATGAGAAATTTTACAGGGAAATTTTCATGCCAGATTCAGTAAAGGAAATTCACAGAATTCAAAGTCCGCCCGGCTGTGAGCAATTGCAAAAACCTACCTAAGAACAAGGAATAAAACCAAGATTCAGTCATAGCAGTTTACATTTGTCATATTTATGAACATCATATTTATGGAATTTATGAGTGTGTGAACCAAGAATGTCCTGAAAAAAAACCCTCACCCTCTACCACAAAGGTTACTTTTACAGACCAATAGGTCTGTGCTTTGGGGTACAAGTCTTCACTGGAAATGCCACCCCAGGCAAAGGCTCCACATAGTTCAGTATCACAACAAATGGAGCGATTAACACTGTGTGCTCCAAAGATGCAGGAACCTGTCCCCATTAAACAATTGTGAAGCAACTTCTCCCAAAAGAGAAAAGACCACTTCAAAAGTCAGCATAAGCAATTCTGCCTATAAATGCTTATGAAAACCGAATCGGGCAACAAGAACTAATAAGAGTGGATAGCCCTATATTCTGCTAATCACATCTGGTCTTTCCATCCAGCTCTTCTGAAACAGTAAATTTTGGAGAGCCATGAATGTGCTGAAGTGGGGCACAGTAGCAGAGGAAGTCAGAATTGTTAAGTTAGTGGGAAAATGAAGTTTTCAGTGCATTGAGATAAACATTCTCAGTATTATCATGATTCAAAAAAAAAAATACCATTTCACCTGCATTGGGGCAACCCTGGATGTACAGACAGACTGGGGAATAAGATGCTGGAAACAGCACCTTAGAAAGGGACCTGGGGGTCCTCCTGGTTGATGACAAGTTGAACATGAGTCAGCAGTGCCCCAGCAGCCAGGAGAGATATCTGTGTCCTGGGGGGCATCAGGCCATCAGGGGGCCAGCCAGGCAAGGAAGGGGATTGTCCTGCTCTGCTC
>QWTY01052718.1:3265-14353 GCA_008033365.1 Pseudorectes ferrugineus | reverse complement strand
CTTCCCCTTCCCCTTCCCCTGCTGTACATGCTGGACATTTGTATCCTGAACGAAGCCCAGGAAGTGGAAAAGTCAAGCACTCCTAGTTGCAGAACTGCACAGCGCTATTTTCTAGACGTGCTTTTATGCGTTTCTCTTTTCTTTCCTTAGTCTTGCAACCTTGAGGGAAAGAAGAGAAAAAAGCCCAAAACAACCTGTCAAGCAGATGAACTGGAAATGGAAGAATTAGGAACAGCTAACATATTTCCACAGTTCTACTGCTGTATGCTCACTTTCCTGTTCTAATTACAGGCTTTGCTAAACATCAGCCAGATCCTGTCCCTTCTTTCTTACTACCTGCTGCCTTCCTCCTATTTTCTTGTTGGTCTGTACCTCTTATCTTCTCTTACCTTTGTCCTCCTCTCTTTTCTGCTCTGATTAACAACATCCATCATAAGACAAAAAGAAAATGAAATTCTTTAAACAAAATATGTTACTGACACAGTGCTTGCCAACCATGTCTGTTCTTTCAGCTTGTGTGAGTAATTCTTTTTCAATAGTTCTCTGTCTTGCTTATTTATATTACATGCTTTTTGGGGCAGGGACAGCCTAACTTCTCAGTTAGACTAACTTTTTGAAGTACTTAGCAGATGGCTTCCTTCTCAGTTTTTTTTTTTCTTTTACTTTTTTTTCTTCCCAAAGCACTTGGATAAGTGATATTATGTTCCTCTCTATGTTCAAGGCTGAACTTAAAGTATCATTTTACTGGATCTGGAGCTTAATTCAGCAAAGCACTGAAGCAGTGACTTTAAACATGACTAACCCCCCTGAATACTGTAGGAATACTAATACAAGCAAATTTCTTGTCCTGTTTAGAATCCTTTAGTAAATTTGGGTTCTATGGTGTACATTCTTAAATTCTCCACTCTTTCCAGGAAAGCCATCCTAGTCCATGAAAACATTTTTAGATATTTTGCAGGTTTGATGTGAAAAGAAAGCAAAGTTATTATCACAGACTGTAATGAAAAGGTAATTTGTGCTTCTAAATATAAAACTATTCAAATTTTCATGTTGTTTTTAGAGCTAACTTCAAAAAAATGCATACAAAATAAATAGTAGCTGAATATAAAAATGGTAAAAATAAATAAATGGCCAAAATAATCCGTGAAAACATTATCACCTGAATTATAATCTTAGCTGTGTTATTTCCTGATAACTAAATCTTTCTGAATTCAAAAATTCCCTCATTTCCAAGTATTGATATATTATATCAAGGATATAATATATCAATACTTTATTATTGATTATATCATTATATCAAGGATAAAATTTTCTTTTTTTGAAAAAAAGACCAAAGAGAGGCAGTGAAATACATGAAATCTTTGCGCAATGAATAACTTCTGTATTTTGTGGTCTTTTGCCTCCCATGAATTTTACAGTAATTTTTTGCTGTTATGTCAAAATTCTTTCTTTATCTGAAGAGGTGAAAATTTGCACATATTTTTCTATAATTGACTCATCCTGTATTATCCACTAGAAAGACTTTTGTAAACAAAAATCTTCTCAGCAGTGACTTACAAAAATGTTCATTTTTTTTCAGTATGCCTTTAAAATTATTTCAAAAGTGTTCTAAGAAGCAGATAGTAGGAAATGCCAGCCCAATTTTACTGATATGAAGTGTAGTCTGAGGAAGAAAACCATGAATTTGAAGTTATTTTTGCCTTTAATTGAAGCTACTAGAATGATGAGTGTGGTTAGTATATCCAACAGAATGACTGTAGATTTAGGAAAATTGGATGGGTAAAAGGTGAAGAGAACTGACATGTTCTAAAGTGTAGCTTTTTCTGAATCAGTTTTTAGTATCTGCTGAGTGTTTCTTGAACAGTTGAATGTTTGTAAAAATTAATCGAGGTAGGATGGTAGTCAGTGGTGGCTACAAACCACAGTGTCCTACATGAGAACAGGATCATTAGTTCCTGAACTACCTGTCTGTTATGTTAGCATTACACATTATCATCAAACTGTGTTGCTGCAGCAGCAGATGGTTAAATTCTTACACCGCAGAGCTTTCTGAACACTGTCAGCATTGCTAAAGAAGCCATTTAAATAATTAAAAAGTGTTCTGTATAATCGGAAATCTCATCTGGACAAAGACATTTCTGATAAGGAAACTAATCGATAAATGCTTGTATGCATATCAGCAACCACAGCTTCTTATGCTTTATTATGCATGAACAATTCAGCCCTCTACACAAATCCATATGTAAGCTGAAAGCTTTAATTAGTACAATGTCACAGATCTGAGAAGAGTTCTGATCTAAATTATTTATCAGTAAAAATGTGACTGATAGATAGATTTAACTAGACTTTCCCAAATCTGATGTATTGAGAAAGAAGGCACAAAGAAAAAGCCAAACTTTCATCCACCAGTCTGGCTCTCTGTGGTGTGCAGACTGCAGCAGAACGCTGACATGTCTCAGTTATAGTCAATATTAGTCCTACATGGGAGCTGAGGTGAAAACCATAAAGAATTGTGTCAAAGAAGGGCAGATGAGAGCTGTAGTTCTGTGGCTGAGCCTCCAGGTCAGACAAGGGAGTGGAGCAAACTTTGCCCCGATTACTTGGGGATTATAAGCACTGAAAGAGTAAGTGGAGAAACAAAAGGCAGCATATAAAAAGATGAAAAATTGCTGAAGTCTCCTGCTTACAGTTGAGACCTTTCTTGAAGGGGGTAACAGCCCCAGTGGTTTACAAAATGTGTACAGAGCACACTGACAGGGAAAAGGCCATCATTCCAGATGTGACAGCATATGGTAGGTGTGTTGGGACACGGTAAACAACTGGAGCTGGGGGTTATCATCTATGCAGGAACCTTATGTTATTCTCCTAAAATCAACCATAAATCTGGGCTGCTTTTTGATAGGAATCACCTTCTATCAGAGTAATATGGTATATAACATACAAGCATTGGCATCACACCTGTTCTATAGTATTTCTGAGACAAAACTGGGAAAATAAATGCATCATCAACTAAATGGAACTGCAGCTTTCCCCTGTACAAAGAGAAACAATTTCTATAGTCAATCTCTTCTAAAAGATCCTGCATAATATTGAAATGTATTGTGCTCTGAAGCTTTTGTACTTTTGGAAACTGCTGGAAAAAACTACCGGCTATTGCCTCTCTGGAGTAACTCCACATTGCATTGGTGTGAGAGTAGAATGTGTCCCTCCATGCAGAAGAGAGGTTAGTGTTGGCACAGATGTCCTGGGATAGGGAAGCTTGGAGTGTTTGGCAGTGTAGGGAAGAGAGAGATGGGTGGGCAATAAGACAGATTGTCAAAGCTTGACTTGAAGAAAGAGGCAAAGAGTAAATGAATGGCAAAGAGTGAATTCCTGAATGAAAGAGCTCTTCTGTATATTATAACTCACACATTGAAGCCTGGATGCTTTCTGTAAGTATTAAATAAAAACAAGGAAAAAACCCCAAGCAAACAAAAAACCCATCAAAATTTTTATTTATGTTAATTTGAATATATTACTTGCCTGTTATATATTGTAAATAGCAGGGTTTATTTTCCTGGGGTTAAAAATATTATAAATAACTAAATAGTAGCGAGGTACATGTGTTAAATGTATAGGAAGTGTATAAAATATATTAACACTCTGAAATCAGGAGAACTTGTCATCTTGGCCTTTTGACCAAGGGCAGGAAAACATATGTGGGTTATTTTTCTTCTCCACTCTGCACCATGTTGTGTGTGTTTTGTGTGTGGGGTCCTTAGTTCCAGTGTTTTCCAATGTTTGCCTTATCATTGAGGAAAGAATGGGGGGAATGCTTCATTTTGGAAAAATTCAGTGGAGCTTGAGTAGAATGAAAACCCTTTTGATTGCTTAGCGTGGAATTTCTAATGGTGACAGATGTGTGTTGGATGAATTAACTCATGGAGTAGGAGCTTCTGCTTGTGCAGAAGTCTGGAAAACCCTAGATAAGAGACTGTGAAGTCCTCTCTAAAACATTGGGAGTGTCCTGTAAAACCTTTCTCTTCCAGCTCGATTAAATTGAATTTTTCCAGAGAGGCTGATTCTACCAGCGTAGGATTGGATCTCCAGTGTAATTCAATGAAATTGGAAACTAAGAATAGTGAAAAATTGATCAAGAAGCAAAAAAAAACCAAAAGGAAAACCTTAGAACTTACCATAAAAGAGAGGTTTTCAACTATACTAAGAACAAAAGAAATCCTAATAACATTACTTTTCCCCTACCAGAATGAAAAAAAAATATCATAAATAATACATATTTCCCTTTTCTATTGAATAAATATTTCTGCTCTCTATTTGAAAAAATGAAACAAGCACAGTCATTTCCAAGGCTGCTGATGAAATACTTTTCACATTAACAGTAAATCAGAAGCTGCAGCTCCTATAGTGGGCTAGTTTTAAAACAACAGATCTGAGCAACCTCCTGTCCCAAAGGTGAAACATGAAGAGGGGGAAGAGCTTCCTAGTTTCTCAGTGTTGATTTCTAATACAACTTAAAACAATTAGGAAATTCCAGATGATTGAAAGGAAAAAAAAAAAAAAGAAAAAAAGAGACAAATAATTCAGTGTTTTAATTTTAAAAATATACAAATGTGATGACTCCATTAGCTATATAATTCTCATATTGATTCTGTGTAAACTAATCAAATAGCTTAAGTAGGACTATATTTATAGAAGCTGATAAAGCAAAAACAGTTCTCTCCAATTAGCCTTAGTTTATGGTAGCAAAATTATAGATACTACCCAAAATTATCCCTGGTGAGTTTACAAGTTAGACTCTTGGAGGATCGGTATTGCTTTATTATTTAGCATTACTGAAAACACTTCTCAGGTAAAAAATTCAGAAACAGACTTAAAATCTGGAGGGATTTCAGAGCAAAGGTATAAACAGTTTGGAAAAGAGATAGCGGTATAATATGGTGCCCTGGGCATCGAGGATATCACAGAGAAGAATTGGAACTGACAGTCACAGAATACATGAAGAACAGATATAAGATAAGCAGAAGACTCTGATATGGCAGAAAATAGGAATATATCAGATGTTTGGAAATAAAGGAATAGAATCAAGGCAAATTTTTACTGGGATATAATGAACTCTTGGAGTAAACGTTTAAAGGCTGTGGTTAATTCTCTGATAAGAGAGAATTCATAGGAATCCCATTACCTGGAATTTGTATGTATTTGTGCGTATGTGTAGTAACAACCATCCTAAAATTAAAAAAAACCCCAAAAAACAAACAAAGAGAAAAGTTTAACAGACCTTTTCTGTGTAGAAACTGGGCAGGTTGATCAATGAAGTACTATTATCACGTGGTGCTAAAAATATACATAAATTTGCTGTATGTTAGTAGGCCCATATGATCCTTCCAGTGGCTTCAGTAAATGCAAAAACAGACTACAAGCATAACTATCCACCTACTGTGAGAAAGAATCAGTTCACTGACTGTTTATGGTCTGCTGGCTTACGGGTGCATCACTATTATTATTATTCTTATTTCCTAGAAACTTAAATCAGAAGGGACTATGAAATCACTGTTTTCTTGCCTAGATGTTGTCGGGGATCAGACATCCTTCACTAAGCCTATATTATGCTTTTTAAAACTCAAACAATCAAATATAAAATGGCAAATAATCAACAAACATGATTTCCATGTAAATTTTTAGTCAAAGGTCTATGCAAATGTTTCTGTAAGATTGGGGTTTTTCCAAAGAATATAGCAAGGCACAGAAATTAACAGAGCAGTTTTAAATGAGAAAGCTGGGAAGTTATAGCATTGTGCAGGTATTTGACCTGTTTATTTGAGAGTTTAATAGATTTTTTTAAAGTAAAATCATTCGGGATTTAAGGTCAGGAAAGTACAAGTATCCTTAGCCCATAAATTTAGAAGGAAGAATCCCAGCAAAGAGGAAAATAAGGGGATGTGGATGCCAAAAGGGAAGACGCAGTCACCCGCAGTAGATTAGGGACAAACAATCCTGTGACAGAGCCAGAATGATTGAAGTCAGTGGCTTTTTGCCCTTATCAGGAACTAGCAAGTTATGGGCTTGAAATCAACTGCAATGAGACTGGATTAGTCAGTTGGATTAGTTCAAAATGCTGCTTAATGGCACCATAAAGTATCCCAATGACTCCCTATTAGGTGTAAATCCTTAGCTGTAAATTATGATTAGGATTAAGCACAAGGCCAGTTGACAGTTGTCAGCAGAGAGGCAGAGACTTCCAGGTGCAGAGTGAACTCCTCTGCGAGAACTCTTTCCTGTGTGCTCATCCATCCACACATTCAGACCACTGGAGCAAGGATTAATTCCAGCATTCTGGTAGCCATTTATTTCCAAGATATATTAGAGGTGGTTTTGCACAGTTAAAACAGCCTGCCTGAACAATATAGTTCCAATCAGAGGATGTGAAAAACCATCTTGATATATCATCTTAGGTCATCCAAAAGTGGTTGCTGCTGGCCCTAGTACTTCTTCTTTCTCTTTTAGAACATATCAAGATCTTAATTTATTATAAAAATTTTCATGAGGATGATGCTTTCAGTTTTCCAAGATGCAGTACATAAATTTACTGGACTGGAAAAACATGCTCTGACTTTTGTACAGTCACTTGAAAGCTTTAGAACTGACGAAAGATTAGCTGATCTCTGCTATTTCTTGTCATTTAAAATCCAGCATTTCTGGAGTTAGCTTTAAATTGGATTAAAAATATATAGCTGAGGAAAATTGTCTCCTAATAGCCAGAATGTCTTACAGTTTAGGGATGCATCAAATCTACACTGAATATGTTTTTTTGTGCAATGAAAAGCCAGATTTGAATTCAATTGCATGCTTTTACCAAAACAACACTCTATCATATTGCCAAAGGTTAGAAGTTAACCTTTTACTGTTTACTGCTTTGTCTTCTGAACATGCTGGCTTGATTGCAGGCTGCTTTGTGCTGTCACTCTAAGACAAACACTTTGAGCTTGTTTATTCGTATTGACAACAGGTTTAAACAGGTTGGCATTGCTATACTGTGATCAAAGAAGTAATCATTTGTGGAATAACAATGCACAGAACATTCTCATTATGTACTGTGCTTTCACGGGTGCTGCACATTAAACCGAATATCACACTTGGAGGAGATCATTCAGAATCAGAAATCAAGAATCATAATATAATTTTCTCTCTTTGACTGGATATTAGGAAATTATACAAATGATAGTGGAAGCTGGCATTAAAACATTGCTGCTAAGCCTTAGTCATGACATCTTTTAAGCATGCCTTTCTGATTGCATATTGAAAACCAGGGAACAGTGAACCTCCTGAACAAGAAACACTAGCAAAAGGAGCACTTTCTAAATCAGAGATTGTTTAAGAGTATGGGTGTCTAATTGTTTATTTCCAGCCATTGATGGTGTATTTTTTAAAACTATATATATGCATTAGGATCGAAAAATTCTCAAGGAGATTAAAACGAAATTTGAATACTTGAAATGTACACAAACCGGTATGAATTAATATTGCAAACTAAAAGGGACTAAGAAGAAGCATTCATAATAAACCAAGGGGAAAAAATCTCAACCATATAGTGGAAAAGAAACCACACCTTGAAGCTAAGTGGTGCAAAAGCCATCCGCTTTTACTTTATTCAGGGGTCAAGCATTCCTAATGTTTCAGTTTGCTCTCCTTTTTTAATCTCAAGTTATCATTTGAACAGTCAAGAGACTGTTCAAATAGAATGACCTTAGAGCAACTTGGAAGTAACTTAGTTAAGAATTGTCAGTCTCCCTGACTGGGTAGTGGGAAGGAAGGGGGTCCTCTGGGGGCATCAAATCTAAATTGTTTCTGAAGATTTCTAACCGTGCTGTAACTCAAGAAGTCAAGTTAACTGCCTAATGTTGGCAATACTTTCCTCAGGTGCCCAGACTAACGCACTGTAATTTGAAAGGACTCCCAGCTTTACTTTTATGTGTACCTCAGTGCATCCACACTTTCAGAAGAGAGTCTGGGCGTGACCTTCCTTCTGATTGATGTCCCTGAAGTGTCTGAGAGAGATGAACTGCTGCTAAGGCCAGATTTCCAAAGATGGAGAGTAGAACCGTGAAAGACAATCATTTTGTAAAGCATTGAACTGGAAAGGACCAATTCACATGAAAGACCTCTGGATGCCAAAGAGTTCAGTAATTCCTGAGTTTTCTAGAGAAAAATCCTAAAGAAAGAGATAGGTCATTTGAACTGGAATGTCCTCTTCCAATCCAGTACCCCAAAGTGCGTGAAACATGTTCGCCTTGGGGTTCCACAGCCAATATGCTCTAAATCTCCTCTAATGGTAAAAAGTTACATTTAGGCAAATGCATCAGCATAATTCAAAGAGAGAAAGTGTCACGTGGGATTAGACTAATCATCAATCTATACTGGTATCCTATAGTGGCCAACAACAGATGTTTCAGAGGCAGATATGAAACCTCTGTAGTGAAAAATTCTATAATGCCATGTAAGGGTTTCTTTCTATCCAGGGCATAAATTCTTGACATATGCTACTAATTTGTTGTAAAAAATAGAAATAAATGAGCATTTTACCTAATCTGAGGTAGTAGCAACATACCCTGTGAAAAGCATTGCAACTTCATTCTCTTTTGTCATTTAGAAGGGGATTTTAGAATCATTTGAATGTCACTGGAAAATAAAAATTGGGTCTATGTTCCTACCAGCCTGGGACTTTTGTATGCTGGGTTAGGTTACACTGGTGGGCAGCTTGAAACAAGCTGTCTCAGAAGGTCACAGAAAATGGTGTGAAGGTGAAATAACATGGTCTTTCCTGGGGTAATAATGGCACATCATTCCTTCAAGCTAGTGCTGGAAAGAAACATAAGTCGTAACCAATATTCCTATTTGCCCTTTTGAATGTCGTGCATTAGGTCTGCCTTACCGTCTGACAGCAATCTACAGAAAGAAATGATACCTGCTTAGATGAAGCTATTACCTCTTTATTATAAAAACCTCAGCTGTTTTATGAGAAGCAGGCAAGCAATATTTTCATGTGATGAAACTCAACTCTTCAGTATAATGGGAAATACAGAATATTTTTACACTCTTTTTGAATTACTACATCTTAGTATAATTTACACTACCTTGCTGCAGTAACTAGAGGTGAGCCAAACCTGTGATTTCAGCAAATCTGGGATGTGTCCAAATTTGTAAATAGTTGGAGGGCATTTTGCCTATCTTACACTGGAGAAGAGGTGGAGACTGAAAATGGTTCTGGTTCACTTAAAAATACAGTTCTTGAAATATTTGATTCCAATACATGTAAGCAGTGAATTTGTTTAAAGTACTTATTAACCTTCCATGGAAATGATCAAGCAGGCTAATACGCCTCCATCTTACTGTATGTATTAAATTTACTAGTAGAAACTATATAAATCCTTAAATATTAAAGAGACCTGAATCTGCTCCAGAATTATCAGTTGTTGGTGCTGCTGCCAAAATGAAAGAACCTAATTTTTTTTATAAGTGAGAGACATAAGGAAAAAATCTCTGTTCTTGCCTTCCTTGTTACACAGAGGAAGGTTTCAACACACCCATCGGGAAAAACCAGAAGGTCTATTCCTGCAGAAGCATAAGGGAAACCTGAAGAGAGCATGATGAATGTGATCAACACTGTTCCCTGAACTGGATTTTGCATCTTTGACCAGCACTAGGTACAGAAGGTGAAACATTTTAGTATAGCTTTCATGCAAGACTTTTTTATTTTATCTAAGGTCAAATGTGATCCACAAATACTCCTAGTTGAAATTTCCCCTCCAGAATGACATACTTCATTCCCAAAGCATGGGAAAGTGGGAGGGAAGTGACCTCTAATTACTCTCAATTTTATATAACTTATTGACACCACTGGTCTTATCAGTAGAGAAAAACCTTTAGGAGATGTCTGGTTGTGTATAGCCTTTGAAGTCAGGTGCTAGAAGTGTGATTCACCAGATTTGAAAATGTTTGCAAATCCATTGTCCTTCAAACTTGTAGAAATTCCCCTCTGATTTTCAGCTTAAGAAGAGTATGTATTATACACTGGTTTCTAATTGTACTTCTTCAATTGTATTTGATGTGCAGGGACATGAAATAAGCGCAGATTAAGCTACTCTGTTTTTTTTCCATTCAGTCTTAATTACCCTGATGACTTGTACATTTCCCAGTTGTTAAATAAGCTTGGCTCGTGGCAGATATTGCAACTTTGTTATGCTGATGTTTCGTGCAGCATTGAACCTTATTGGTATAAAAAGGGATGAATAAATTGTGTACATAAACAGTAGGAAAGGTAAAATTTATCTGAGGACCTTCAGCACATATTCTCCTGATAATTACAGTTTACAGATTTTAAACAATAATAGAAAGCTTTAGGAAGGTCCACTGGTTTCTAATTTGGGTCTGAATGAATGAATCACAGAATCATAGAATCAATAGGGTTGGAAGGGACCTCTGGAAACCATCTTGTCCAACCGCTCTGCCAAGGCAGGGTCACCTAGAGCAGGTGACAGAGGAACGGGTCCAGGTGAGTTTGCAACATCTCCAGAGAGGGACACTCCATGACCTCCCTGGGCAGCCAGTTGCATTGCTGTGTAAAGAAGTTCTTCTTCATGTTGTGTTGGAACTTCTGTGTTTTAGTTTATGGCTATTACTGCTTGCCTTGTCACTTGGCACCACTGAAAATATATGGCACTATTCTCTTGACACTCTGCTTTGAGATATTTGTATGTATTGATGAAATCCCCTTTCAGTCTTCTCTAAAAAGGCCCAGCTCCCTCAGTCTCTCCTCATAAGAGAGATGCTCTACATCCCTAACCATCTTTGTGGCCCCCCACTGGACCCTCTCCAGTAGCTCCTTGTCTAGTTTGAACTGTGGAGACCAAAACTGAGCGCAACACTCCAGGTGTAGCCTCAGTAGGGCTGAGTAGAGGGGCAGGATCACGTCCCTCGACCTTCTGGCCACACTTCCCAATGCACCCCAGGATACCATTGGCCCTTCTGGTCACAAGGGCACTGCTGGCTCATGGTCAGCTTGTCACTCACCAGGACTCCCAGGTCCTTCTC
>QWTY01052715.1:0-10982 GCA_008033365.1 Pseudorectes ferrugineus | reverse complement strand
AGAGAAGAGAAGAGAAGAGAATGAAATAGAAAAGATGATCAGATAGAGGAAGAACTGTTGGACACTATTCATAATAACATGAAAAGCCATATTTATGAGAAATTAACTCAAAGCAAATGCAGGATGAACACTTGAAAGAAGACCCAGAACAGCCTTGTGGCAGAGAAAGGGAAACTCTGTGACATTTTCTGTCCCAAAGTTCATCTCCTTCATAATGTTCTGCTTCTCCTTGCTGGAAGGGGTTGTGGTTGGGAATAGTTGAAAACAACAGCAGTCAGTGAATCAGACCTAGAGTCATGAAGGTGTTTCTGTGTCTAATTCTTAGTGAAATCAGTGAAAGTTAAATTCCAAAAGTAACTTTAAATTGGGGCCTTGGTCCCTGTCCAGGTTTGTTTAGCTCAGTGTGGGTCTGTTAGCTTCCAAATTGTGCCCATTTTGAACAATTGCTATTGTTGCATATTTTTTCCTTACTGTGTCAATATTTATTCTAGCTTATGGCCCTTTGAAACCATGCTCTGGTAGACACAGACTTCCTTTTAATGCCTTCTCTAGTCCTAACGTGCTTTTCTTTCCAGTCTTTGAATGGGAACTGCAAGGATGGGTTCACCAGTTATTATCTTTCATGAAGAAAAATATGACCTAGTCTGTTGGCCACGTAAGTGCTGAGCAGAAATGTTATATAGACCCTTTAAAAATACCATTATTTGCTTGGCTATCTGTGTTCTGTGGATTTTTCAGCTGTTCATTTGTTTGGTGTTAAATGACAGTCTTCCATTAAAAAAATTTTTTTTTCAGTTGTTTCATCTTTGGAAAAATATTAACAATCCTTAAACTTGCAGTAGGTCCTATTTAAAAGCATTTGGAAGAAACTGCCTGTCAATTGTTCACTGAAAAAGGAAAAAGTGACCCTAGAAGAAGAATTTATTAAGAGGGTGAATAAATAATTTCTCCCTCTCATTGTCATGTCATTTTCTTTACCATTTGGCATTCACTGCACTTGGAAATTCCTCCAAGTCTTTGTGTTCCTGAGCTTTGAGACTTTAGAAAACAGTCCCCTGGCCCCCAATCCCTGCCAAGGTTGCTACTTTCATACTCCTTTTCCTGTGGATTACAAAACAGGATATTACTGTAAAAACAAACAGAAATTGCTGTTCACTGCTGCTAATCTTGAAGAGAACCATAGGGGAATGAAAGCTCTGCAGTTCTTCCTTTTTTAAGTGGCTCAGTCTAGGGATGACTCCTGTTCTGCTGCCATCAGGTGAAGATCAAACACTTTTCATTGCTAATCACCAAAGGTCACAGATACTCTGCAGTTTTCTGTCCTTCCTTTGCAATTTTAGTCATTGAGAGATGAATTTAAGGTTTTTTTAAGTTTTAAAATTTTCCAGTATGTTTCATGGTAAAGATGGGATCACTTATGAACCAAAGGCAGTTTATAATAGAAAGCTAAACATATTTCTCTGCTCTGTACATTGCTGCAGGCTGTTTCAGCACTGGGCAGAAGGGTTGCTCTATGTTGTTTTCTTGCCTTTCTCCTGTGGGTGATGTACAAGGTGTTAAAAGATATGTATTTCACCCTTTTGCAGTTGTGACCGAGGAATATCCTATCTGCTTAATTTAAAATAAGGAAAATACAATGCCACAAAGCAGAAGTCATATGTTTGTTGTGTAGCTCAGAAATGGGAGTCCAAGGCAGTATCTCTGGAAGAGACAGATCTGAGAACAAGTCACGTCTCTTTTTTTCCCCAAGTTATTTAGTCTCTTCCCCACAGTATCTGATCCCATTAGGAAAGGATATTTTCTCCACAGCTCTCTTGCAGGATTCAGAAGTGTGAGCCATACTTTTGACAGAGGGAAAGGGGGATAGATGCAGTTTTGCTGCAGATCTTGCAGGAGGAGTCCGGCTGAGCTGGGAACAGAGGTTGGGACTTTTGCCTTATAGCTCTAACATGTGGCTCCAAATTTAACACTCCTTTTGACCCTCCTGCCTTTGGGGGTTAGGGTGATATGCTAAACTATTAATAGAGTGCAAAGACCCCAGTCATGCCTCTTAGGCTTCCATTATGTGCCAAAGCAGATTCTTTAGCTTTGGTGAGGCCCCATTCACAGGTTGCCATGACATGAAGTCAGCGAGGGTGCTGTCGAGGATGACACCAAGTCAGTTCCCAAACAGCATCATGGACTGTGTTTGAGGCCTCTTGACTACTGGCTGCTTGTTTCCAAACCTGAATTAGCCCCATTTTCCATTTCCATCCAGTAACAAACAGCCAGCTCACCCTGGTTTCAGTTCCAAGATGAGCTCCAGAGAGCTTCATTGACCTCCTCTAGGCAGTCCCGTGGAGCCATGTGAGATGCCCTGCGGTGTCCCCAGAGGGCACAATCTCCTACCAGCCCTGGTCCAGGCACGAGGAGCTCAAGGTATCTTGGACTGTCTTTGGGCTGAAAGGAGCTAAGCATACACCTGCATTCCTCCATGGTGGCACTCCCTTCATTGAAAGGCTGGAAAGCAAACTGAGCTTGGAAAAAACAAACAAACCAAGAACGAAGCGTGGGGAGCTCTGGGGTGTGTGTTGGGAGAGTCACTTAGGGTGTGGGTAATGAGCAAGTGGGTGCTTGAGGGCTTTCAGGAATGGGATCAGCTCTGATAACACTGCCCTGGTTCCCAGGCTCAGGCAAGATGCACTCTGTTGGATGTTTAAATAGCAGATATGCTTAAAAGTAGGATCATTCAGTGGGTTTGTTGATGGTCAGGACTGCTTTGCTCTCAAACTACAGGATATATGGTGGCTTGTGTGGTGGCTCTGCAGACCAGTTTGCCAGGCTTTGAAGAGGTATATCTTTATTTATTAACCTTCGAGTTCCTTTGGACATTGAGCAAGAACAGTAATAGAAAATGAGGAAACTTTCCTGATGTTCTTTTGTCACCTCCAAAAGAGGCAATAAAACCCTAATGAAAGTAAAACTCAAGGACAGGTTTCTAACTAATGCAGAATGTGTTGGACAAATCAATATCCCAGCTTCTAATATTTTTTCTTCTTGTGGGCAAATGGGAGTTTAAGATTGTCTGTTCATCATCTTTAGCATGCATTGAAATGGCCACACTCTGACAAAACCAGAAAAATTATGGAAATTAAGCCTTGGAAAACAGATGAAAATCAAGTGTTACTTGGCAGCAAAACTTACCTGGGAAAAGTAGGGAGCTCAAATGAGACAAATAAACATAAGTCTAAGACCAGGTCAAATTAAGACTCATATTACGTGTGTCATGTCACTAAAACAGTATCTGAGAACTGAACTTACTGGGGAAAAAAAGCAGTTTGTGTTGGTAGAATATCATCTACCAACATTATTGACAAACAGCTAGCAATTTGGCATGATACTTACATTTTATAATGCTTTAAGATCACAGTAATATTTTAGCCAAAAGTGCTTGAAACTGCTGCTAGAATTTTTCATCAGCTTAACATACCATAGACACTGTTAAAATGTCATTCTAAGCCCATTTTCTGACTTTTCCTTATAAAAGGATTAACTTGTCTTTAGAATGTTAAAAATGCTTAAATTACTTGATATTAGATAAGAAGGTTTAGCTCAGGCTGAAGAAAAGTTGGAGAATTTATCAGGAAAATATGTATATGCTGTCCTTTTCTCAGTGGGCGTAAGTCAGGCCCAGCATGGAAAGGATCCTGCTGATGCAGGGTAATTGGAGTGAGGGTCATTTGCAGTCCATTTGCCAGGTACCTGACATTACAACCATGTGAAAACTGATTCAAATCCCAGAGCAGAGAGCCCTAGTACAAATGCAAGTCCCAGTATCCAGTTTGGTTGGAGTCCAGGTGAAGGGGACACATGTGACACTCATGCGTGTGACTGACATGAAATTGCCATTTACTCTCTGTGTCTCCGTGACTGATTCTGCACCTTAGTTGATACATGGCCCGAACTGATGTGTCGGGCAATCTGCATTTCAGTTTTGGGAGCTCTAGGACCAATCGTAAATCTCAAGGATCTGGGTGTGTTACCCAGAGCACCCTGTATACACAATATCTTGTTCCTTTTCCCACCAAGTCATGTTGTTTCATGGCTCTCCTTCACCCTTCAATGCCATTGTCTTCCTAAATATAATTTGGGTTTGATTTTTTTTCCTTTGAGACACAACTGAGGAAGTCTTTCATCATCCACTACTTGTCTCCTGGCAGAAAGCTGCCCCTGGATGTAGTCTGGTGAACAATGGCAGCCTGATTTTGCCTTTCCTCATTTAACTGGATCATTGGTTGGACCATTTTCTGGGATGAAAGGCACACCATGGCCACAGCTGATCTCTTGTCTCCAGTAGTTCTTCAGGAGTGTTATATTTCCCAACTCTGTTCAGGTTTAACAGGGAGCCAAGGAAGAAAGCAGCCATGCAATTGTTGCATCTGACTTCAGACCTCCATTTGCTACTGTCCCAACAGGGCAGGGCCATCTGTGTCTGTCTGCTACAGAAAAGGCTCTGTCCTATCTGTCTGCAGCAGGCTTCTAAGAAGGACAAACTGAGTGAAACTCACCCAGCATTTACCCAGAAACATCCAAGGGAGACAAGCTGGAGGCTTCTCACCATGAGTACAATGGGCAGACACAGTTTGTTTGGCTCTCTTTGAACTCTGGCCATTTTTTTTCTTAGTGGGATTAGCAGTGAACAAGCTTGCAAATGTGGCATTTGGCTCACCCCTGCTGGGGTTGCATAGCATGCCCACCACCCCTAAGTGTAAGGAGCATTTTTGTACACTGGGTCTAACCAGCTGCCAGGTTGGCACAAATTATTTATGGGGCTCAGTCCTGCATCCTGGCTTTGTGACAGAGGAGAAATGTCAACTCTCCAGCTTCTTTCCCCTTGCTCTCCCCACCTCATTTGAAGCAGATGAGCTCTGTGCTAGTGCTGAGACCAAAGATAACAAATGGCTAAGCATAAGGTCTTGCACACTTTCCAGCTCCTTCAAGAAACCAGGAATAAATGGCTCTTACCAAGGAAATTCTTGCTGGCAAAGGCAAGAGCAGTCTCTTAGCTGAAGACTGCAGTTTGCACATTGCACATCAGCGAGGGTTTAGGTGTGACCAGGTAATTACTCCTTAAACCCAAGGCCTTAGCTGTGCCCAGAAGCAATCAGTCCTGTGTGTTATTTACCACTTCCTCCTTGACCGCCCTTTCATTTCAAGCTTGCTTTGCAACAGCCTGATTGATTTATCCAGTTCATGCCATTCTCTCAACGTAGGCCCTGGATTAAAAATAAACCCTGTAAATTGCCGCTACTTATTTACTGACCATTGTGCTGCACGGCACCTCCTGCTTGCTCAGAAAAAAATGCTTCCTCCTCCTCTCAGTGTTGTTTAGCTGGAAAAGACAGATAACTTCCTGCACTGTAATATAAATGGTAGAGTTGCTTATTAAGCTGGACCGTGGTTAGCGACACCAACCTGGCAAGAATGAATCAGTAGGTGAATGCAGCACTGCAAAACCCTGAGGATTCTCCCACCCTGAAAGAGTCATTAAAAACATTACAGAGAAAGGAAGGGTATGCCAAGTTTAAGATTAACTGCAGTTATGACTGTGAAAATCGTACTGGGAACACTCCTACGGGCAGGCTTCAGTCTGAAAAGAGGGCATTATCTCCACTTGGCACCAATGTGCATGTCCAAGCGATAATTCTCTGCAGGGCTCACGTCAACAGAGAGAGCACAGTGCCTTGCTGCAAAAGGGCAAATAACCCTTTAAAAGCAGAAAGAATCTCTCAGAATTGAGCAGCATGAATCAAAAGAGTCAATGGTACCTATGGAAGGGACGTGACAAAAGATCCTCTTAAGGCCAGTGAAGGGAACAAGTTTTAAGGAAGGGAATACACTCTGAGAAATGAAAAAATAAGGGTTAAAGTGGCAGTTCCACCAGGGCTTGTTCTGTGAAAAACAGGATCTTGTGTGTGACTCATCTTGCCCGTCCTTTGGCATTTCTCACACACCCATATAGATAACCAGACTCTCAAAAGTGCTTGGAGACAATTTTCAAGTGCAAAACATGCGAAGATCTCAAAAGACCTCCATTTTTGACATTCTTTAGAGGCCAGATACCTCCTGCAAGGCTGGGGCAGGGCTGAAACCTTCTGTCTTTTTGGTGAGATTTAAACTACTGTTAGGTGCCAGGAGGAGGGAGAGCAGGGGTGGCAGAAGGCCCAGCTCAAAGAGAGATAGTGATCAGTTGGAAGTACTTTTTAAAAGATAGCATCAACATTTTTCTTAGAAACATCTTGTTGGCTTATTTTTACTCAGGAGAATACAGAGTCAAGGAAACAAAGTCTTCTGGTTTCAGTTGTTTAAATAATCAGGGCCTATGACTGAATGAAATAGCAGAACAAGGATGACGATAGCAAAATGCACCCATGCAAGAGCTCTCAGCCACGGGAGGTGAGCTGAGGGCAGCAGCCACCCTCTGACAGCCTGGTTGGCTCCTCTGGGAAAAGCCCTGCAGCCTTCTTCTCTTGCACCTTTCTTCTCTTGCAGCTTTCTTCTTTTCAGATTTTTCCCTGATAGACAGGTGTGACCCCACTCTGGGGGCAGGCAAAAGGAAGGAGCTCAGCACCCAAAATTTCCCCTTCTTTAACTCAGAAAGAGCTCGCTGAGTCAATTTGGTGCCTGGATCCAAGTTCTTTTTCTGGTGGCTCCACCTTAAAGTACCACCCAGCACAGCCAAGAATGGGAGAGATTCAGCTAGTGTCAGACAATTTTCAGATAGTATAACATTAATCTTCTCTTTTATCAACACATGCCCACATTTCTGGTCTCAAACACAGCCCAGCCTGGGAAAAGGGGTTGTGCACATGTCCCAGGGATTTTTGGCGGCTGTAGAAGCTCCTTAGAGACCAGAAGTACCATTTAGCCTAGAAATAGTTTTGCTGGACTCTGAGCATTGCTGGACTAAAAGTCCCTCAGCAAATTTACACCATAACTTTCAAAAGACAACAAAGCATATCCTAAACTTGGAAGAGAGTTGTTTTATGCATTCTCAGAAGACGACAGTTTGACAAAACTCGAGGGAAGTTTTCCACAGCTAATGCAAAACATAAGTAAATGTATGCCTGTTAACAAAGAATGAAAAAGCCACAAAGAGAGGCACATCTATTTATACCCAGTAAAGTTCTATAAACAATTTATATCTGTATTGATACCTGATTTTTGTTTTTCTCTTTCAGGGGGTCACATATCAAAGCTAGGTAAATGACAAATGGCAACAGAATAACTGCTCTGTTAATGCGAAAGCAAAATGGTTAACTATGTTACTGGATATTTTTAAGAACCCAGATTTCATTAAAGAAACATTCAAAGGCAAAATAAAGCATCAGTCATCAAATGTTTGTGGATAAATGTACCAGCTTATTGGACCGAGCAATGAAATGGGGTTTTGGGGAGAAAAATTTGCAAGTGAGTAATGGCTTCTTTAACACTAATGTGGCTTAATTCTGAATTAAATCCTTGTCCTGCAAACAGAGGCTGTCATAGAGATCAGTATTACTTCATCTCCTTTTTTTTCCTTCATTTAATGTCATTACAGAAAGCCCAGTACTCCAGAAACATTTGCTGCTACCCAGTATGTATGTATTAACAATAACCACTTTATGCTCCTTTGAAAGAATGGCCAGTATGCCTAGAAAGTACATTAAAATATAAATTAGAGAAATTTCAAAATAATCCATTGGAACTAACAAAAGAGCAGTACAGTTAAAATAGCTTAAAATAGAACTGAAGGCTTGGTTTTGGAAATGGCTAAAATCTCCTCAAAGAGAAAATGTTTTAGATTTTGATGATCATTTGGATATCTATAAAAATTGCATTTTGTTCTGTGAGCTCAAAAAGAAAGAAAAAACCCCTACATTTAAAAGTAGACTGCATTAGTTGTATAACAATTGTACCTTGTGGCCCATGACAACCAAAGTGATTTGAATATAAACAGGACAGCTGAAGTTGTGATTGTTCAGTTTCCTTCACAGTATGACTCAATCTCATGATTTTAAGTATTTTGATGTATTTCCAGGAAAAAGGTAGCACTTGCTGAGCTGGGTGCTGAACAGACCTACATGGACAGTCTTCTCCCACTTGAGGCACTTGGGGAGCCAAGCTGGCTGAGATTTCACCCAAAATCTGTGGTACAGTGCAGTAGTGGAGCTGCAAACCCTTGGTTCCCTCACTGGGTTCCTGTGTCCAGTGCTCCTGGCACCAGCTTTGGGAAAGCACAAACAACAAATAACACCGAGCACCATTTTCCAAACTATGCAGGGTTTAGACCTGTCCCGAAGCAAACTGCTTTTTAACATTGCTTAATGGCTTGTTACAAACAGCTGAGAGTGTATCCTGGCTATTTTGCCTGTGAGTTTCCTGGTTTTGTTGTAGGAAAAGTGCTGGTGATAGATAACTTTCTATGCATCTGACAGTGAGTATTTTTAATTTTTCCTGTCACTGGTTTAGAGATTTCTTGTGAACAAGTGACCTTGCTTTCTGGAGAGTATTAGAGAGTATTCCCTGAGCAATACTGAAAGGGAAAGGACATGGATGGTAAAACATGATGAGAAACACTGCTGCATATATCCCTCACTGGTAGGAATCAGCAATTATTTGTGGCCAAGAGATCTGCAGGGTTCAGTAAAGGAAAAATAAACATCCAGAGAGCTTGGATTTGCAGAAGGAGCTGAAGGACCACTTTAAAATAGTCTGGAATGAGTTGCTTGAACTGATTCTACTGTGAACAGGGAGCTTGGACAAGACAATCTCCAGAGGTCCCTGCCAATCTCTCTGTGCTTGTCTGTATATATCAATGCAACCAACTACCATTAACCTCAACTTCACAGCAGTCACACAGGAAGGTAGAAATATTTTTAAAATAAGTCAGCCAGTCTGTTTTCTGGCTCTAAATTTTAGGTTTTTCAGTCCTATACCAGCCTTTTCTCCTCTCTTCTCAATCTACTACTAAAAAAAGTTGGGGAAAAATAAAAAGGGGTAGAGAAAGAGTAAGCGGTAAGAATATCAAGGTTTTCAGGTTTTGTTAGGAAACTCTGGTGATTCAAATTTTTCACAATTTTAATAAAATAGTGTGTTTCAAATAAAACTTTGAGTTTTTCCTCCAATGAAAAAATGGCTTAAATTATCAGAACTCTCTCTGGGAAGCTGATGATATTTTGCTATATTATCAGCAATCAGAGAACACTCCCTGCTCCCTGACTCATGGATTTCTTTTGAATACTCTGTCTTAGAATCATTCAGTTTGGAAAAGGTCTTCTAGTCAAGAGCTTCATGAGCAGAGCCCATATGGACTTCATCCCTAGGGAAGTGTTGATAATCTCCATCCACTCAAAGACCTCTTCCTCACTTTTTTTTCCCCAGATACAATGGTGACAACTCCATATTATTGATGATAACCTAGCATACCCTCAGCACAACACTTTGGCCTTTCAGCAGAAAATTCAAGTGCATTGTTCCCTGCCTGCTGCTGCAAATGCCAAAAGAATCCACCTTACTTTCTCCATGAGGAATTAGAAATTACCTCATGAGGGAGGTTATAATTCACTGCCAAGTGAGAGAGTCAGGATTAACCAGAGTAACCTGATTGATCTCTGTGTGAGGGTTTCTGAATGAAGTTCTGGTTGTTTTCCACTGCAACAAGCTGCAAAGCAAGGTAACTTGTGGGGTGCTCTGAGGGAAAAGTTAGTGTAAGGACTCTGCTCAGGACTGTGTCGCCCCAAATTAGAGACACATTGCCATGCTGAAGGAAGGACAATTGATCAGTCAAACAAACAGCAAGGATACACAGACATAATTTCCAGTCTTTGGTCTCAGCTGAAACACAAGATCAAGAGCAATGTACTCCTGCTTGTGTGAGTCAGTCACAGCCTGGTGCTCTTAGAAATACTGCCTATTTGGTCTACCTGAAAAGGATCATTTATTGCCCCCCAGAATCCTGTGGCATCAGGCAGAGTAGCTGTGGGGACCTGTGAGCATCAGGAGATGTGTTCGTGTTCTGGACACACAAAAATTTCCTTCCTTCCCCAGAATTATATATCTGCTCTCAGTTCTGGTTGTAAACTATTGTGTAGCGTGTCTGTGTTTTGATTATCATGAAAATTATACCCTGGAGGTATCTGCACTGTGGTTCTCTGTGTGTCTCACTAAAGAGGTGAATGAAATCATCTCTGGCAGTCCAGTTTGTACAGCGGCTGTCTAGGCAGTGCATAAACAGGATCCTTTTTATTTACGTCAGTTGCATAAAACCAAAATTCTTTCCAAGGATTTGCATGTTCACAGGCCTAATCATGTTAGCACAGTGCACATTTGCAAATTTGCTCTCTGTCAATTGCTGGAATCTGGAAATCTCTCTGATTGCTGTTGGAGGCATCACCAGTGCCAGAGGCAGTGGAGGGAGCAGGTAGGGGTGCAGCAGCTGAGGGTGTGAGCAGAGGATGCGCCCATCCATGCCAGCAATGGAAATGCCAGCTGAATAGCAAGTGATCTATTGTTCCTGGTTAAGTAAATAACACCAACTTCCTGTCCCTCTGGAAGCCATACGTGTAAACTGAAGCTTCATTCACCCCAGCTCCTACTGCTTAATTATTGCATGTCCATGTTCCGACTTGCACAAAATGTGTAAATCAAGGAACAGTAAAGAGGGACATATTTCCAGAAAGACTAGGCTTTCATTGAAGCATAGACTAGGACTCAAAATTCTCCATGGATTCAGATGTCTCCTGTTTCAAAATTACAGGCAGAGTTTCCAAACAAAGTCATATTTACCGAAGTCTACTGAACCTGAAGCAGGCTTTCACTGCACACAAGCTGGGGTTCTTATCTGGTGTTTTCCTTAATGTACTCCCAGACACATTCTTCTCACCTGGATCTAGCAGAGCTTTTCTTCTGTGCCTGCTGATTTACATGGAGGTAACTTCTTTGGCTGCTAACCTTAAACAACC
>QWTY01052710.1:0-12367 GCA_008033365.1 Pseudorectes ferrugineus | reverse complement strand
ATGCTTCCTGGACTTTAATAGCTTTTTCTTCAAAGAACTTAAATAGAAACTCGTATTTAAAAAACCGCAGCATCCTTACAGCCGTGGGAGCTGCAGTCAAACTGCACACTGTGGAGGAGGGCCTACTCTGCAGCCAGGTATATTCGGCACCCTCAGGTTCTGTGTTTGGTGAAAATGCAGGCTTTTGACCATGCCCCTTGTTGGTGGTCTCTGTGTAGGACATGAGAGGGATCAACTCAACAGCGTTATCCGGCTCCTGTTCCTAAATCTGTCCACTTGGATTAGACTGTAACTGTTCCTTAGGGAAATGTCAAACTCCAGGGAGCCTCTTGTTGCACATCCATCCTCTCAGCATGAGGCCCATGGCCAGGGCCAAACAGGCTGTCTGGGCAGCTGTGTACAGCGTGCTGGCTTGCTTCCCTTGCCAGCATGTTTGGCTCCAAGCAGAGCACTGGTGCTGGTCTCTGGCAGGGACAACAACCGGAGAGGTCCCAGCTCTCTGCATGTGTGTGACAACACATCTGGTACCATTTAACCCAACCCCAGCCCCTGGGCAGGAGCTCCCAGTGTGTTCTTACACTGTCCAAGAAGCCAGCACCTGGTGAGTGGAGGGAGGGGTGGCAGCTTGTTGAAGTGGTGTTGCACACGAGAAGATCCATGGAAAGGGGGATAAGTCCAGCTGCAGGGCAAAAATCAAACGTGGACTCTCAGGCATGGAGTAACATAGGCTGGAACAGCCCCCCCATCAGACTGCCAAATTGGCTCATTTGTTTGGCTGCTCAGTGGAAAGCTTGTTCCCTGCTGGTGGTCCTGGCTGACCAAGAGCAGGCTGGTGCTTGTGTTTTCTTTGGAAAGGGGATTGAAAAAGCCTTTGTTTCAGTGCAGCATCTCTTCAGTGCCTTCTGTCCCTGTTTCTAGCCCAGCCTGGGGCAGGAGGGAAGGGCACCATATTCCCATTCCTGTCCCACTAATGCCATGCTCCTTGCAGGTTCTCTGGAGCCCCCAGGTGCTCCCAAATGGTGTCCGCTTCTTCCGGCTCAGCCCCGACGGCGAGGAAGGCTACCCTGGTGACCTGAAAGTCTGGGTGACCTACACCCTTACTGGCAGGGAGCTGACCATCAACTACCAGGCCCAGACCAGCAAGACAACCCCCATCAGCCTGACAAACCACTCATACTTCAACCTGGCAGGGCAGGTAAGTGTGGGGAGATGGACCCCGTGGAGACACTGTGCAGGGGAGGAAAGCCTGGGCACCCATGGGATGATCCTTGGCACCAACGTGCTGGTCTGGGGACACATCATGGTTTTGGGGCGGTGAGGGTTGTCTCTGTGCATCATGGGCTGCTTGCAGGAACAGGACTGAATCACATGGACCTCAGCTGAGGACATGTTGTCTCAGTGCTTCTTGAACAGACACATCCAGTCGAGAATGTTGGCTCTCCTTTTGTGTGTAACTGGGGAGTTTCGGTCTCTCCTGGTCCATTGGGAAGATTACGGAGGAGGTGCAGAGCTGGCATGCCCTACTGGTGGCCTGGCATTTCTTAGCTGTATTCTATTGGCATTTCTGAGAGGGTGGTGCAGTTGAAATCAGGGCCTGGAGTGGCAGCACCAAAATACCAATGGGCAGAAGAAATATCATGGAAAGGGAATGTGAGCTGGCCAGGATTGCAGAGTAGCAAAGTTGAAGCAGCAGGATGCAGAGGGCTCCCACACACCCATACAGGGTCCTGTCAACCAGATGGACAGTGAATTGACTCTGTGTTTTAATCTCACACTGTTTATAACTGGGCTTGGAGGAAAAGGATCTGAGAAATAAAGTGTTGCTGGGCAGAGAAATAGGGTAATACAGTGCAGTCACATTTGGATGTGAGACAAAGGCCCTTCAAAGTGTTAGTGAGAGACAACCCAGCCCCTCTGAGCAGGAGCTGCTGCCCTGATAATGGCTGTGCTGTTGTTGGTGTACCCTCTGCTGGTACTCCCAGAGGTGCAGTAATACCAACACCTGCAGCGTGCAACTCAGGCGTGTTCCAGAGGAACAGGAGACCTTTGGGCACGAAATTGCTGCTCAGATTAGATAGTGACCTGAAGGCTCAGCCTTGAGCCTGCTCCCCTTCCAGCCCAGCAGGTTCCCTGCCAGCATTCCTGAGGCTGTGGAAGAGGAGGAGGGCACCCCCGCAGTGATGCAGATGAGACAGAAGGATGGGTTGCATTTCTCCTTGCTTGCTTCCTTCCCATTTTCCCTGCTGCTCTGTGGTCAGTACCCAGCATGTTTTGGCTAGTCAGTGTGCAGGGTGGTAGTGCTTGGTGAGGTACAAGTACAGATTGATGGTCTCATCCCTGTGGGATTTACAGCTCCTAGGGCCTGTGCAGGTTTTTGCCTGTGCCAGTACCTTTGTCCTGTGCCCCAGGTCAAGGTGGAATGAGGGCCAGGAGGTGCTCCAGGCACTGCCAGATCAGCTAGGGCACCGCTGTGGACGGTCACTTCACAACTGCTTAGGGCTGCTTGAACAGTGCCTGCAACAGGAATGCCAGCATTTCCCATCCTCCTGCAGGGCTCCCGCGATGTCTATGACCACGAGATCTCCATTGAAGCAGATTCCTACCTGCCTGTGGACGACACCAAGATCCCTACTGGTGGGTGGTGCGGGCTTGTGGCACAAGGTGGAGGTGGTCTTTCAGAGCAATGTTTGTGGGTGTGGGGAGCAGCACTGCCTGGCAAGGGGGACACGCCAGCACCCAGGGGACCCCAGGCACAGCGGGGCCCTCACCTTTGGGCACAGTCCCACTGCACCTGAGCATGGTGGGCAGAGCCAGATAACCCGGTTCATCACCAGCCCCAGAGAGCAGGCAGGAGCAGCAGGAAATGGGGCCAGAGGCATATGGGATATGAGGCTGCAGTGTGGGTCCATCCAGGAGACAAGCTCCCTGTGGCACCTGAAGGAATGGATTCCTTGGTCCAGGTGGCTTCTGCTCAGCTTGGTGTGTCGTGCTTGTGCACAAGCAGGGAAAGAGCTTAAGGCCATACCCAACCCAGTGCCCCACTTCTCCCTGCTGCTTTCACCATGGAGCTGTTTCACATCTTAGTTGTGCCCAGCTTGCTACCCCTGGCTTTTGCAGTTCCTTCTTGTGTGAGTAGTCTTAGTCCTGGGGTGAAGATAAGATTTGTGCAATTATTAAAGACAGACCCCCTGTGTGCAATGCCTGCTGTATTTTATGTAAGTGCTTGAACTGGAACGGTTTCATTTTTCTTTCAAGGTGTTTTTCTGCCTCCCTGCAAAACCCCTCACCTTTGGGTTGGCGTGACTGTGTTTTGCACTGTGTTTAGTATGCCCTAGGGTTGTTCTTGCTGCTTCGTCACAGGACCCTGTATTTCCACAGCAGGTCTTAACAAGGACAAGAGAGAAAATGCTGGGTTTGTACATACACAAACTTTGTGCATTTTCTTGCTCCTTGTCTGTGCTTTGTCCCTGCCAAGAAGAGCAGTGTCCCCAGGGGCTGCCAGCTGTGCTGGGGGACAAGGTAGGCTTTGCTGGCATGTGGTGAGTGGCTGAGCCTGCTGTTCTCCTTGCTTAGGGGAGGTGGCCGCCGTGCAGGGCACTGGATTCGATCTCCGGCAGCCTGTGGAGCTGGGCAAGCACTTGCAGAAGTTTCACCTGGATGGCTTTGACCACAACTTCTGCCTGCATCAGGGGCAGGATCGACGCCTTGTAGCCAGGTAGGCTGGGACCTTGGCAGGAGTCCCCAGCCCTGGAGCCATGGGGTGTCCATTCAGCCAGTCCCATGTCATCCTCTGCTGGCATCTCCGCAGGGTTTTCCACCCGCCCACCGGCAGGACCATGGAGGTTCACACCACCCAGCCTGGCATCCAGTTTTACACCGGGAACAACCTGGATGGCTCCCTGAAGGGCAAAGGTGCTGCCACGTACCCCAAGCACTCGGCTTTCTGCCTGGAAACCCAGAACTGGCCCGATGCCGTTAACAAGGTGAGCTGTCCATTCCCCTCCCAGGGGCTACTTGGGTCCTGTGGCAGGGGGCCTTACCCCCACCAGCCTCCATGTCTCTGGGGTATTAAATGTAAAAACAGAGTCTGCTTGTCAAGGGGACACTGTAGACATCAGTAGTGAGGTAGGCACAGGTCACAGTGGCTTTAGACAGGGGTCAGTCAGCGCAGCAGGGACTGGCCCTGTGCAGCCCAGCTTCCCAAAGGTGTGGGGTCCAGAGCAGATGACCCCACTGGGGCCTTGCCACATCCTCTTAAGTGTGAATCAGTCCTCATGGCCTGAATTCAACCAGCGGTAGGACTCACCCACTCAGTGCGTGGGCAAGTGGGGGGTGGTTACACACTGCTGCTGGAAATGGCTGGGGGGAGCTGTGGGAATATGCCTTGGGAAGACCAAATGGATGCAGCCGTGCTTTCTGGTCCCACGGAATGTGCTCACAGTCAGTGATGTGCTGCTGCCTCTCCCCAGCCTCACTTCCCCAATGTCCTGCTCCATCCGGGTGAGGAATACAACCACACCACATGGCTTGTGTTCAACACTGCTTGAGGAGAAGGGCTGCTGACTCCCACCACTGAGAGGGGTAAGTGCCTCCAGCAGCTGAGCCAGAAATCCTGCCAAGTGCCAAACAGAGCTTTCCAACTACCCTGGGTGATGCATCCGATCTGGGAGCCTTTTTGCTCCTCTGTGGTTTTCACCTGTGGTTTCTGCTGGCTTTAACTCCTGTCACCATCTCTGCTGCTGTCTGGTCTGTGCAAAGCTCTCACACTCTGTCCAGCCTCTCACCCTGGGCTTTGGGGTTTGTTTCACAGTGAAAATGCACTGCAAGCACCTTGTTTAGGGGCACAGCATGTCACAGCTCCAACTACACCAGGGAACTATCTGGTAATATTCACGTTGAGCATGTGGGAAGGCTGATGCAGTTGTGGTTGTTTGTTACATCATCTGCTATTTCCATCAAAGTGCTCTCTCTAAATGGTGTGCAGTGCTCATAGGTTTGTGGAGGACAGTGTGCTGGGATTATCCCAGCTGGCTGCCCTGGATCCTCTGATTAAACTCCTATGCTCTGCCTTGGTTGCTGAAGTGAAGTGGGCACACCCATTTAGTCCTGAATATACAACTGCAGGAGAAAACCCATCATCCTAACGTTGTATTTCCACATGAAATCTCCAAAACCCTGTACCAGGGAACTGTCTGATGAATACCTCCATGTTTCTGAGGCTTCAGAAAAACTGGCACAAGCCAGGGGATGACACCACCATCCTGTTAGGGAGCTGATAGCCCACTCCCCAGGGAAAGAGGTAGACAGTCCTTGTGCCTGGCACTGCAGCCTGAGTCCCACCTTCTCCTGCCATGCTGCTGCACCCAGGGCCTGCAGCACTTCACCATGCTTCCTCAGCTGCAGACATGCAGGAATGCCCTTGCCCCCAGTGGAAGTGCCTGGCCATTGGGCTTGCAGATGTGGCAGACCTGTCACAGTCAGTTCTGCCACCCTGACACTGAAAGAAGCGCCCCTCTACTCTCTTGCCATGCACAGTAGTGGTCATAATGTCTGTGAGGGCTGGATCCCTTGGAGAACAAAGCCCGGCAACAGGGAACACCAACCTGCAAACCAGGGGAACCCCATTTCCCCCATGAGAGTGGGGTTTGCCCACCACACTGGAGACCTCAGATACACCTCCCCTTGCTCCCCAACCCCCAGCCAGCCTGTGTGGAGTGTGCACACCCTGCCCAGAGGCACAGGGTCACAGCAGCACCACTCACACAACACACCCCTGCGTCAGGGAATCTTTTCCAACTGCTCACAAACACTGTATGGAATTTGTGGTGAAATCCTCCCAAACTCAGGCGAGAGCTGCAGCTGCACAGTCTCCAAGGGCGATGACAAGCTGAGGGAGGTAGCACAGCCACCCCCAATTTTGGACAGCACAGCTGCACAGAAGCACAGATGCCAGCTTTGCCACTGCTCCCCCCTCTGCACCTTACAAGTGCTGGCTGTCCTTCGGAGTGGCTGTTCCAGCAGCACAGCCCTGCTCCTTGCTCAGGTTCTCACTGCTACCTCTGGGTTTAGAGGAACCCCAGCCCCCCTAGAGAAACCCCAGGGTCTTCTGCTCAGTCTTCCAGTGTCTCTGGGTACTGAAAAACAGGTACCAGTAGAGCTGTCGTGTCAGTCTGCAGGTTTATTGTGGAGCAGGTTTGCCTTGAGAGTACAGAAAAGAAAAGGTGATGAAATTCCAGAGCAGTGGCGTACATGTGCCTCTCACCAGGTACACAATGCACAACCAGTAAAATATTCCAAACACGTATCACAGGCTTCAGGCATTTGGGCTAAATCACTGCAGGGTAACATTTGTGTCAGCCCTGCTCTCCCACTGTGGCAGCAGTGGGATTTGGTGAGTGTGGCCAGAATCCACCTGGAACACCAATGGCCACGGTGAACCCCAGCGAGGATCCAAGCACAGCAAGCACCACAGCAGTGAGGACCAGGCATAAAGGCCAGAGGATGCTGCAGCAGAACAGCACCTTCAGGATCTGGACTGTTGGCTCATCCACTGGAAAAGCTCCATGCAGTCATTGTTAACAGGAACCTTGTTTCTTGAAGACCATGGGTTACCCCAGGTGTAACAGAAGTTCATCTTGCAACTTTGTTTATTTAAGCTGTTCTGGTGTGGTTTACACAGTGGAAGAAAACCGCCATGGTAGATTTAATTGGAAGCCCAAACAGACCTGGATTTCCATTTCAGTGCTTATTTACTGCTGAAACTGGCCTTTATTTCTGCTAGGTAGCCAATCCTAGCAAAAAGAAAACATGCTTTTCTCCCCTCTGCCTACCAGTTTGCTTGTTCACAGTCCAACGTTGTTGCCAGTCCCTTGCTGTGATCTGTGTCGAAGTGCCTTATGCAATTGTTTCATACAGAACGAGGACAAACAGAGTCTGACACACCTATACACAAATAATGAATCCTGCACGTTGTATATCTGCTGTAAGAAATTGTCATCATTCAACAAAGCCATCTCCAGGATATGGGCTGCTTTACAACCATACCAGTTTCTGTGAAGCGGGTCAGAACTCCTGAGGTCAGCTGAGAATCTTTCACTTTAAGGATCTTCCCTCAAAAAGGAAAACCCACCTTGAGATATTTTAAATAAAAGTTTTCTTTATATCAATAGCCTAAGGAACTAAAAAATGCAACAAGTAAAAGTAGCAACTGTCAAGTTATTAATGATTTCTATTACCTTTAGAAGTTTCTCCAGATGTTATTTGCTTAAAAGATGTGTTTTGGAGGAAAGTTTATCCTTAGATTTTTGGGGCATCTGGTATCAACAGTCAAACACCAGAGAATGAGCTTTGCAGAATAAGCAGATCAGGCAGAAAAATGAATGCCCACTAAATATCAAGGATCGAAAAGGGCATATGCAAATTTTTATCCATCTGCAGACAGAGATGGATTTTAAATTCCATTTCAAGGAAAGCAGGAACTGATGCTTTCACCAAAGACCATTCAACAGTAAATGTGAAAAGTGACTACCTTGAGAAGACACCAGCTGGGATTAGTGATTCCCATTTTAGACATTTTTCATCCACATTACATGGCACACAGCTAAAATTACCCAACGTTAACAGAAGGAGCAGGGTTACTACAGAGAAGTTTTAGTTAAAAATACACATTTTATTTCAATGTGCCAATAAAAAAGTCCCACATTTTCATATCACAGGAAGTTAATTCATACAATAAAAAGAGACCTGTGCTAGTCTATTGGTGTGACTAACTCAGAAGACCCAGATCATGCCAAATTTTAGTTGATATACTCTTCTATCTACATTCTTACATTTACAAAGACACCACAAAATCCCTTATAATAATGTAAGCAAAATAACTTTCTTCCTAAAAGATTAACTTCATAACTTTAATCCATTCTTTCAGGACTTGCACTTCGTTGAGGGCTTCCTGATGGTGAACGGCTGAAAGGAAAAGAATCCACAATTAACATTTCAGTAGCTGTTTGGGAATCACAAATATAGGAAAAAGCAACAGGAGTATACCCAGACTCTGGCTCCCTTTAAGCACTGTTTTTTAATAAAATAACCAATCACTACTGACAAAAGTTAACAGGTTGATGATCTGGAGATAATACTTTTTTTCTTTACTGTTATTTTTAAAATGAGATCACTGTAAGGCCATCTAAAGGATAGTACTTTAGTGACCTCCAAAGGGGCAAGATACTTCTTCACTGTTCTGCTACAGCATCTTGTCAAAACGTATCATGGTGAACACTCAGCATTTATGAGCATTTATTCATGCCCTTGTGATTGTTTGACACTAAAGTTGTAAAAATGAACAATTAAAGAATTCTAATTAGGGAAAAAATTCTGCTGATTCTGTCACTACACATATTCTGCACATTACTCTGTGTATACACAGAGAGAAAATTACTTACTGAGCTACTGGGAAAGAAAAAAATAATCTAACAGCAGTGAACGTAACAGGCTTGATTTTCCTTTCCTGACTGCTGCGCCAGGTTACTCCACTCTCCCTTCCCCAGTGTCAATGTAGCTTTTTAATGAGACTGAAAGCTGATTTCCTACATTTATTCTATGCTTTAAGCTCATCAGTCTCTGTGCAGTAAAACTGTCAGAGAACCAAAAGGAACAGGGGAGCAGACAAAGACAAGACACTGCTACATAACCCTGAGGATTTATTGCCACATATACATATTACCATATAGAAAGCCACAACCACAATATTATTGCTGTTAAAGAGATCTCAGCAAAATACCTTTCCAGTATTTTCCTACAAGCAGCAGTCAAACTCCTCAGCAGAGACCAGTGCAGGTACTAAAATGCCAGCTCTACGGAGTCTATGCTATTAGTAGGGAGACCAACGTACCTTCTCTTTGGAGATGGTGACCGGGACTTTGACCGGCTGTCAAAACAGAACATCATCAATGCAGCTTAAATGTCAAATGCAACTTTCATATTTAAAAAGAAAAAAGCCTATCAGAAAGCAATGGAATTGAGCCAGGTCTTTCCAAGATCAACTTTTACTCTGACAGGGATTCTCCATTCATTTAGCGTGGAGATGCATTTTAAGCAACTTTCTTCAGCAGACAAACAGGAAAACAAGGGGTGGTACTAAGGTGAGGCTTTGAGAAAAGCGACATCACCAAATTGCTGCTGTTTTATGAAAAGCATTAGCAAAGCTCAAGCTCTTTATCTGATGGATAGAAATATTTAACAGAACTGAGCACAAAGGCACAAAAAATTAGTACTATGTTGGAAACTACAAAGAGTTAATGAATACAAAAGAGACATGTAAGGAACACATTCCAAAGAGCTGCAGAGGAAATGTTGTAATTTCTGTCATACCACGAAGAGATTAGCTGGGGACCCATGTTTGGGGTATATTTTTCTAAAGGACCAGGCTCTGTTAATCAAGCAAACCTAAATTTGAGATGCTACTGCAGGCTCTATCTGTGCGTGCTCACCTCTTAGCCGGCGAGCCAGACTTGGATCTGCCATGAGACCTAGACCTGCAACAAGAATAAACACAGCTCAGCAGGGAAACTGAGAGCATGCAGGTTCCCGCGTTTGGGACAGAAGGATTCACACTCAGTGGATGAGAGCTGTCATGCTGAATACACAGAATCCTGCAAGTTTCCAGGGCTTTGCCTGTTAAGTTTTAGAAGAAATCTTTTACATGGATGCTGCACATCTTGCTCTGTACTTTGGTCCCTGGCTGATGACCAGTGTTTGCTGATGCAGGTGGCAGGAACACAAGAACAACCCAAATCCTGACCAGTATTTTCACAGAGCTAATAAAAAGCCATGCTCTAAACTTGCAGGTTTTATTAGGCTTGAGTGACATCTGCCACTGCAGTTGCAGATAGCTCATTCCTACAAGCATCTTCTCTGTCAAGTTCATCTTACATATCCACTTGCTTCAAGTTTTTTTTTAATGTTTGAACTTAATCCTTATGAAAAAAATCTTTGAGACTGCTGCACCATAAGAACACTAATACTGCCTGAAAGCCTCACTGAAATTTTGAGGTCCCCAAAGGAAGTGTTCTACATTCCACATCCAAGGCTTTCCACAACAACTTCCAGATGTGTGTTGTGACACTGTCAAACCAGCAAATGTCACGTCTTCCTCATGAACCCAGAGCCTGTCTCTGGGTGCAATGCATTCCTTGGACTCTTCTGTAAAGAAATAATCTTTCAATTGCTTAAGTACAATTATTGCCACTTCTGTCTAGCTGTATATCTGTAACTTCTTATGCCTCAGCCACTTAATCCCTACTTACAATGGAAAGTGTCACAACAGTCTAGAAATGTCACTACAAGTATCCTTTACCCTGCCTGGTAAAACCAGGAAAACCAGCCTGGTACCAAAAAGAGAAAACAATGGTGGTAAAATCAAGATGTTTTTCTCTTTGAGAGTCTCCTGCCTGTAGCTGTTTCCTGCTTATCACTGACAGTGAACAGTGATAAGCCATGATTAAATGATTCCATGTTGGAACAACCAGTAGTAAGATTCAACATGGTTTAGCCAGAGGTGTACCCAGTCAGTGAAAGGCACTGCTCTACTGCCTCGGGGAACCTCCTTCTCTCTTTACCAGCTTCTGGACTATTTGTGTGAGTTTCTGCTCTTAATTAAGCCATCTGGTCTTTATCTCTCCTTTCCCTTAAAACTCACACCACTGCTTGCTGTTCCATCCTCAGAAAGTGCCACCTTCAGCTGTAGGCTTTTCCACTTGCTCCCTTTAGCTAAAGCTATCCTGTATTTTCTTGTGTTTCTCCATGGTTGACTGTTAGCTGTTTCAGAGAGCAGCCATTAAACAGCACAGCAGGCACAGGGATAGGCTGGGCCATAAGCAATTCCATAGCCAGAGCAAAATTTCCATTTACTCTTGTTCTTGTCGAGGACATCCAGTCAGCTCTGCTGCCAGGACAGGGCTCCATGAAGCACAGGCTGCACTTACTATCAAATAAAGTTTAAGAGAACAAATGGCATCCTGTGTTCCCTTAAAATTTGATTGTTACGCCTGTGACACATTTATTGGTACAAAATAATTCTGGCAGGTGTTTATCTCAAATTAAAATCAGCTCCTGCAGATTGACACTGATACTCAACAGAGCTGGAATTGCAGCTGTAACACTCAGGGCACCAGCAAGCCCTTCAAGAATTGCCTGGCTGCAGACAATAAAGCATTAACACACTACTGGAAGGGCACCCTGCTTTCTCTGGAAAATAATGGGAAGAATCCGCAATCTTGTGTGTGCTACACAAAGAAAGGGAAACTTTTGAGGTTAATTCTACATTTGTTAGCTGTTAATGCAACCTGATCAAACCAGTATTTGTGATGGCTATGAGGACTTGGATGTTGGTGGTGTGCAAAAGAATACAGAGGAAGAACAATCTTCTGCACTGCTTTTTAAAACTACAGAGCCCTAAGTTACTGGAGGGAAAACATACCTTTTTCTGGGAAAAAACACTAACAGTTGTTAGAGAGTCTAAACAGACTTTTAAGCAACTTTTACCAGCTATCTAGAGGCACATACCTGCTCCGGGGCCATGTAACAGATCTGGATCTAGATCTGGATCTTGATCTAGACCTAAAATTAAAAAATAAATTAAAAGGAAGTCAACTCAAGTAGAAGTGATGACAATTACAGCACTATATAAATTAATGTCTACATGTTGAACTTAAAACCTACATGATCATAGACCTACATGATCATTAGACATTTTAGACAAAAAAATCAATCGTGGCAGAGATCTCAAAGTAAGGTCTCAAAACTCATTAGCATGCCTGTGAATTTAACTGGGATTATCAGAAACTTTTTAAAGCATGCTGATTTCTAGAGGTCAGCACTTTTTGAAGTCTGCTATCCAATACCTTTTGGAATCTCCTAATTAAAACAAGAAAACACCAACAAAAATAAAGCACACAGCCTTTTAAAAATTAGTGCTAATTACCTTGATCTCTTCAAGGAAGCCGACCGGGACCGGCGAGGAGACACGGACCTAGACCTACGAGGAGACACGGACCTGGACCTGCGGTAGGAAGCTGACCTGGACCTGCAAAGAAAGCAATTCAACAGTTGTTCAAGTGTAGCTTTTTCTGAGCACAAGAAGGCAACGGGAATAAAAGACAAACTCAAACACACCTCCTACCACGGCTGCGACTGCGTGACCGGGAATACCTTCTTCCTCGGGACCTCGAGCGGGATCTAGACCGGGACCTGGGTTTAGGTTAGAGAAAACAGGTATCAGCAGAGAGCTGCAGCAACCAGCACATGTGAGGCCCTGCTGAAGTCAAAACTTTTTTCAGACAACTAAAGAACTAGCATCTGTCAGTTGGAAAAA